>CACRXK020002768.1:15537-40690 GCA_902702795.2 Paramuricea clavata
ATGAGAAATAACAAAAGTTTGTCTTGCTTTTCCCGGTCAATTAAATAAAACTTTGTACTGAATGCGTAATTAGGACGTGCATAATATATGCACCAGCCACTCAAATTCTAATAACAATAGATTACTTCAATATTTTGCGCGTAGGCGGAGGTATGCAGTCTGAGTGCCCTCTAGTTTTTTCTGTGTTGGTGTAATGTACTCAGGTGAATATGATGCTTGTGATGTTATTCTGAGTGTATGTCCACACCGGGCAAGCTTTCCCACCCAAAAATAAGCAAATCCCAGTTCCCATGTTACCCCTTCAGGACCCTCTTTCAAGTCCTCTCATTTTGACTTAGTCCTCGGCTTCGCCTCAGGCTTGATCAAATTGCGCGGACTTGAAATCTAGTCCAGTTCTCACAGTCGGATTTGAAATATTACATCGCGTACATTGAAATATTACATACGTTACATCGAGTATCTTGAGAAAACCTCCAGTGTTTGGTAGAGTCAAACTGGAAGCACTCTTCTCACATGTGACTGAGGTGAAATTATAATCAGACAACTGTATATTGCAGGAATCAAACCCTGCATGGTCTCGGAAGTGAAAGACACCAACAGGAAACACTTCTTCTCGTCTGTCACAAAGAGATTCCTACAGCTATATATGAAGTTGTTTATAGGTTATAATTTCACCTCAGTCACATGTGAGAAGAATGCTTCTAGTTTGATTTTGATAAACACTGCAGGTTTTAACCAAGTAATTTTCTCCTGTTTTTAATACTGAAAAAAGATGGGCCTTCCTGGATCTCTAGGAAGAACGGTTTAGACCTCATAAAGAACTCAGTCCAGAAAAAAATACTTGAAGTTGGTTTACAGTAAAGTTTGAATGATCATTGAGATTCTACTAAAATACCGCAGTGGTTCGACACGTGATGCTAACAGTACAAGAGTATTTTTGTCTGCTTCAATTAGTCATTTAATCACCCCCTATTGTTTAATGGTATATTTGTACTCTCTGTCGGAACACAATCAAACAAATTATTGTTGTCACTCGTATTTAAGTTGACGCCAGAAATCTCAGAAGAATATTTGGTAACATAATATATTTTACAGATGTCTTGTTTTCGAAAACAGTTGGAAGAAAGTATTGTTTATATAGTTGTCTCAAAGACAAAGAGTTGAAAAACAAATTATGAACACCAAAGTTTATAACAGTGAAGTTTCGAAAAAATTCTCAGTAAGACCAGGATAAACATTTTATCATTGTGAACCAGGAACGCATGGGAAAAACTAGTTTTAATAAGGGAAAGTACATTTATTATGCCGAGGGGGGGGATGAAGATGTTAAGGGGGGGCTCCGAAATATTTTCTGGCATTAAAGGGGGGGCTCTGAAAGTTCTTGATATACTGAAGGGGGGGGCTCTAAACTTTTCAAAGGTTTGACCCAGCAAATTAAAGTTAAAATTTTTACATCAGTTTCAGGTAAAATTTGCGTAATAAAGTAATTATTTTTGTGAAATGATAACCATTTTTGTAAAATACAGTCAATTTACATGCAATTTGTTTGCGAAATTTGCTTTAGAAAACGCCAGAAATTCAGTCCTAGAGCTTCGAAAATGTAAAAATTTTCTGGGGGTGGACCCCCAGACAGACCCCCCTTTTCTCCCAAAACTTAGTATAAGAGTGCCAATCAATCACAAAAAGCTTTATTATAATTATTACACGTATAATCCTCTGACATCCCACCCACCCCAAAAGTCAGATGCTTTGCTACGTCCCTGATGGTTGTATTCGAAACCGATTTCAGTTTTAAGATATCCTTAGTCTGCTCTTCTAAATGGATACATGAAATCACCTATAGCTTATTTAAATTTTTTTTGCGCCAGGTTTGTGAAGTAATTTACGCGCCAAAAAGCAAAAAAGCATATACAATTTGCAAGAATGATATGTTCTATGTTTATGGGATATTTCGTACAAACGGGATGGAAATTAAAGAAATTGAAGCATACTGGCACTTTTGCATGCATTTTTGACAGGCATGCAAAGACATTTGCAACAGATGCCGGGAGATACGTTGGGTGGGGGCAACATACTGTAAGGTTCCAGCACATTACCCTGATCCAGGAAATCCTGGCCACTACATGAACGTGTTCAAGACTCCGAATACGCTGAATGATGGACAACAACAACCTGTTGATAATTCCACCCCTAGAGCCAATTTAAAATGTTTTAAAGACGGTGCCATTTCATCTGGCGCTAGTGAGATGAAAGAAGCAGCAGATCGGTAGTTTTGTTGAGGAGAAGCACTTGAATATATCAGACATCTTGAGGAACTGCAAATTGTATCTATGATAAGAGAGAATTCCGGATTGTACTCCTTCGATTCCGAATTCTAGAGGGGGGCATTGAAAATTTTAAAAACTTGGAGGGGGGGGGCATCGAAATTTACCGATAACCTCAACAGGGGCCCTGTAAAAATATGAGCGTTTTTCAAGACATCTTCATCCCCCTCCCTCGGTGTAATAAATGTACTTTCCCTAAAGTAAATTTTATTCAAGTACACCCATTTCAGTTTTGACGGCAAGTTTTATTGCACGACAAACCCACTTATTGTTAACTGTCTTATTCAACTGATTTATATGTTCAAGTAATTCAGTATTTTATGCTGTGAATCACTAAATGACTTTATCAATATATGGCAAAAGAATATCTATGAGAACAAAAAGTATTTACAAAGTGTGTGAGGTCTTCAAGAACATTTATCTTGGACACACTTCAAGGAAGAAGTCAACACCAACAGGGACATAAAGATATCATGAAGAGAACTCGTGTTAGTTGAAAAAGCATAAAAACGCATTTTCAAAAGGTACAACAACTATCAAAACACCATCACGCAGTGTGGACTCAATAGTTAACAGCGGATAATCCATCAATATAAAATGCTCAGCAAGGAGAGGATTAAAACGCAATTTGGATGTTTTGATAAGGTGTTTGAATTGAAGAAACGGCATAATACAGTTTAGTTTAGGTATTACAAACTTACTTAACTAAATAAACAAGTGAAATTGAAGGAACTTATTCTGAAGAGTCTTGAATGTGAAAAAATCGAAAGTCTTTCCTTATTTTTCATGCTATAAAGCTTATCGAGAGCAATGCATGGTATCTGTTGCATATTTTCAATGATTATATCCCTATAAAATCCCCTTAGATATTTTTTTCAAACTATTTGAAAAAGTACCTTAACCTGTTTTTTTATTATATGGATCCATCAAAACAGTATAAGACGATCTAACTGAATCATCTGAAAAGATTAAAACGTCGTTATTTCAAGCGACGATTTTCGTAAGAAGGCCAATAAACTGCTATTTATGTAGAGTCCATTAATCTTAACTTTCAGTTAAATCAGAGTTTTAAATAGAATTTCATAACCTCCTAGTACGCTATATAATGAGATCGATAGGACGTGCAGCTTCTATATAATCATCCCAGATTATTCAATGTCCATCACAGCCGTCTACTCTTAGCAGCCTATAGCCTGGCTTGGAAAAACGAGTGCACGTCTGGTCAGTGAAAATATTGTGTAATCCCATCACCTCCTAGCAAGCTGTTTGTCAGCATCACAGTATGCAGTTTTAGCAATGCAACTTGTATAGGAAATGTTATTTTTGTTACAATTTGAACTTATAACCCCTTCATTCCATTTCCTATCATCTGCCTTTAACACAAACCTCGATCCGTTTCTGACATTTGTTTTAATTTTGTCATGGCCATTTTTTGTGATAAGGACTTACTAGGTTTTGCCTGATTTAAAGGATCTAGCATACGTAATCAGTCAGATTCTTCGTCAGACAAGTTTGAATTAAAACCTTCATTTTTTCATGCATTATCTTATTCACTGAGTATGTTACCATATTGGTCTCGTATAGCCTATAGGTATAATCGTGCCAACATTAGTAGCTCATTGCCACCTCATTGAAAACAGTTTGAATGTTTTTCTTAGAGGTTTTGACTCATCGACCTACGTTTATTCTTAGCTAGGACATCGGAGTCTCGAAGACGCCTTCACTGCGTCATAACCTTGGCGAGGCACCTGGTGTGTTCGTCAGCATAGCTATGTGAGATCGATGATTTGTCTTTTTTTGACGTTCACTGCATGGGTTAAATATATTTCAATTTTAGAAACAGACCAAGGAATAGACAGCCTGATATAGCTAAAAGATTTCACGGTTTTCCAAGAGATGACATGCAACATGTACACTCTTGTAGACGTCTTGTTTTCTACTTGGAACATAGGCAACGAAGAATTTTCTTTCTTTCATAGAAATACACCGCCTCATTTGATGCACTATACCTTGCAATTACATGCTGGAACTGAGGCCAATCCACGACTGATTAATAATCATTAAACGTGATTAAAGAAAGGTTTTTGAAGGACAAACATGAGGGAACTCTGTCATATGGCAGAAGTTAAAGAAACGTTCAAATTCTTCTATTTTGTAAGAAGCGAAATCACAATGCATAAAGTAAAAAAATACTCAAGAAAAAGCAAGAACATATTTCACTAATGTCATTCATTCCACCATTTTATCAAGTTATAAACACGCATTCCTAAAGCTCCAGGGATAATTTTGATCTTCTATATCCAATTTTGATCTCACTGGGACTTGATTGACTTATTTGGTCAGAGACGGCCGCCTTCCGTACTCGAATGAGTAGACAGAATGTCAGTAGAACAAATTGGCCAATTATTTACTAATTGAAACATGATTTCAACTTCCTGAAGAAAAAAAATATTCAGAAGAATGTTACAACATATTGAGGCCACAGAAATCAAACAAGGATTAAATCGAACTTTTCTTTACACAGATAGCTCTGTAACACGAACCGCGACTCTCTGTGACGAAGAGTTTCCAATGTCTCAACATACATAAGCTGGCCCTTTGCTTGCCGTCAGATCAACAAGTTGAAAGCCAAAGCGAAAATTGTTCTCATACTTTGGCATACGTCATATCACCGTAGAAATCGAGCGGTAATCGATGAGAAAGGTGTTGAGAGTACCACTTAGTCGCATATCTTCACCTTGAGCCACACTTTGATATTTCAATAGATCACGCAAAACACTGTCGAAAGCTAAAGAGGCGTCGATAGCGTAAAATAAACTTAAGAAAAAGGATTTAACGCGACGAGATGATAAATGAATAGAAGTTAGTTGAGACGGCATTATAAGCCTAATAGATTCTTTGCTCTCTTTTGTCGGCTACAGAGATACGTGTGTATGCAATGTATTATTTACTTAAAATGAGACGAGATGTCTCCAATCATGAAAAAGAATCATTTTGCGATATGTTCCAATTAGAATATCATGTTAAGAATTCTAATCGAACGTGGAATGATGTCTAAATGTTCTAATTCGAATATAGAACATATTCTTCAGATTCTAATTGGGAAAAGAACAATATACATGTAGCTATTTAGAATATTAATTCAATGTTCTAAGTTTTAATTAGAATACTGATTAGAACGCTTCTTGGTGTTCTATACTAAATTCGGAACCAAATGAGGTTGTATATTGACTTGTTGACTTAAAATGAGACGCAATGTCTCGCAATCCAATCACGAGCAAGATTACGGCAAGATTAAGAGGACGATTGCAGAAACTGCCATCCATATCAGGCATATGTCCGTGAAAATCTACAATTGAGTACACAATAAGTTGGTTTGTGTCTAATGTCACGTATATATATACACCTTGAAGAGCCTTCGTTTAAATACCGAACTTTTATTAGGTATATATCAGGATTTTCGGCATATATTTGAGGTATATATGAAGAATTTTTATAGATGGTAATTTCGGGAGTAAATTTTCTACATTTTTAGAGCTAACCAGGGGCAGCTGCAAAAAATGCAACTGTAGACCCTCTGGCAGGAATCGAACGTATATCGGCTATATCCAACAGCTTAAAATTTAAATCCACCTTTTCATGAAATATACGGACAAATGATTCTGATAACTAAAGAAGTGGAATTAAAGCTGCATGTTTACCTTGGCTAAACTTCGACTACCATTTTAAGATTTTGATTTCATTCACACGCGAATAAAAAATTAATCTTGCAATCATATGCCTAAAATAAAATAGTAATGATTTTCTTGCCTTAAAAGGGCCGGCTGTGCATATGAAGCCGGGCTGGCCCAGTTAACCAAAATGATTCGCTCTTATTACGGCTTTGATAAACATTCAATTAATTTGATTCCAACAACAGTATAAAGTTCATTCCAACGATCTTAATTCATGGTCCTGAAAATTCGCGACACGATTCATCGCGGCTAGCCGTGCTGGCCTGGCTCATATGAACAGCCCCTTAAGATTATACCACTAATCATCGCATGCAGTTAGAATCTTGGCCACTTAAGATGGCTTATAGCTAAACTTTTAGTATTTTGGAACTCGAGTACGCCTAAAGAGTTTTGGTTATCTTATAACTAATTTCCCACACAGGCGGGAGCAATCAGGAAGGGATATATAAAAAAAACTTAGACAAGTCAAGAAAGATTACAGCGTTCCATCACTTCATTTTAGTAGGGCACCGACAGCCTTAGGATATTTGGAGTCTCTCGTAACTCGTGTACAGTAGGCAGGCATGAAGATTGTTTAGTCCCCAACCTTACGCGAGCTTCCTGCTTGAATGTTATTCTACTATTCATCAGAAATACAAACGATATTTTCTTTTTAAATGTTAAAATGAAGCAGTTGTCGATCATATATTTCTTCGTTTTGCGTGCGTATCATTTGGACTATAGTTTAAAAAAAATGAGAAGATTATCACAGCATAGCATTAAGCCATTACTTAGATCAGCCTCAAGTGTAGGCGTGTGCCAATACTTGCTGTAGGAATATCATGTAATTGCTTCGTAAACTATACACTCTCTATATATAACTTGTGCATATTTAAATCCACGCTTGAGTCAACTTTATTTTGTGTACAATCAGTTCCCTGATGTTATAGTTACAAAATTATCTTTGTTTGCGCAAAAGCTTAGCGCGCGTCTTAACACAATGTTGAAAGTATTTGATATATTAATTAGAAAACGGAAGAGGGAAGTGGGCGGGTAAAAACAAACATTAATGGTCTCAAGGTTTTTATGTTGTGAAAATACAAGACAACACATGCGGCATGTTTTGCTTGAAGGAGTTAAAATGCTGAGCGCTTCCTGACCAATGTCTGAAACTCGTCTAAAATTCAGAATTAGCGTATTCATATATATATATGCCTTTAGGTACTGAGCATGTTATGTCACATTTAAGACTTGGTCTAATGGTATAATGCTACGATAATCCTCTGTAATTCAACTCAAATGCACGCAACGTTTATCAGTACTAGCTGTTACTTTATAGACGGTCATGTTACACGATGCAATTTGCAACGCAATTTCTAACATAGAGCTATCTTATCTAAAAAGTGGTCGCAGGGAATTGTGAGTCATTCCACTTCTTCCATTTTTCAACCCTTAAAGGCCCGTTTAAACTTGCAATTTTTGCTGCGATTTTAGGGCAATTTTCTTCTTCTGATGGATGTGAAGGAGTGGATGAGTTATGAATGTTCCAGGTTATGAAATTTCATAATAACATCATTAAGTAATCTACTCCTTCATATCCTCCAGAAGGAGAAAAACCCAAAATCGCAGCAAAATTTGCAAGTGTAAACAGGGCTTTAAAAATATGTCAGGTAAAGAAAGTGTGGGCAGAATAAGAATGCGAACAATCCTCACACATGTTGAAGGAGTGAATCAATGGTAACAGAATATTCACTTTTGAAGTTCATTCAACCTTGAAATTTACAGTGCACAATTTCTATGAGACTACTGTTTTGACAACATAACTTTGTACCCAAAAATTGCATTTTGCAGCAAAAAGTGCCTCGTGTAATTTATTGTGAATTATTCTTGCGACGGCATAATGTGACATTCATGGAAAACCCAATAGCAAACTTGACGCAGCTTGTACAAACAAAACAAATTAGAAACATATCAGTTCTTTATATTTCAAACAGTATGAATAAATACAAGAGATGGGTATTTACAAATTTTTACATCCTACGAGAAATAGTTTGGTTACATAACATGATGTATGATTATATACATAAGGAAGAACCAGCCAGTTGAAGATACCAAGTTATAGCCGAGTTTCACCAAACACTCCGCTGTCGTGCAGCAGATGGTGGTCAACCCGCAGTTATCAGAATGAGAAAATAATTTTGATTCTTTTTATTATATGTAGTAGTCTTGTATTCGGAGGCAAGTAAATAGAATTGAGAGATATAGTTTGCTCTCTCCTACAAAACGTGTCAAAATTTTTGAAGTTGATCACCAACTGAAACCCAGCTATAAATTGCGTGTTTTTACAACACATTCCATAAACATGGTGCGACGTTTAAATCTGAAAATGAGGTGTAAATTGGTCTCTTTCCTGTAGTGACTACCTTAGGTGGTCAAATATTCAAAGTGTTTTACAAATCGCAGCCTATTTGTACACTACATATAGGAGTGCAAACACAATGAGAGAATTGATAAATACGCACACTGGCTTTTAGCAAACGTTACCACTGGTTAAACTACAATCAAGTATAAACTGGGAATCGTATAAACTGGATGATTTCGAGACATTTATAAACACACCACCGAGCTACGGAAATAGTTAAATCAATCACTGACAAACATGTAGAAAAATATATTTCAAAATTCGAAATACACTAACAAGATGACCTTTCCCAGGGTATTTTATGACATGACCTTGTCGCCTAGTGTATACATGGCGGCAATTTAGTGCAGTCGAGAATTAGAGAAAGTCTTTGACTTCCAACCGCGAATTTTTCACTTGTCAAGTATTTGCATAACATGTCACTACAGCCATTTTGCGGCCATTCATATCTGTCTTGCAAAGATTGCAGTCATTCTTTCGCATTGTGTTTGCGCTTATTATAAAATGGGTTCGTTGAGCGTGAAATCACTTTAGCTATAGCTTTAAAACAATTTAAATAATAACGTTCTATTCTTGTTCATAGGTATATATACCGTCACCAATTAAATATACAGTCTTTATGCGACATTTTCACGAGTTGCGAGCATCAGTGCATCGCCCAGAGTGTTCCGCTAACTTACAATCGAACGTCAAATAATGTTCTACTTCGAAATCGAAGGACCAAAAGTGTTCTAATTTGAAATCGAACACTCCAAAATGTTCTAATTTGAAATCGAACGTCAAATTATGTTCTAATTCGGAATCGAACATCCAGCAGAGCTCTAATTAGAAATCGAACGGCGAATAATGTTCTCAACTGTATCAATTATCGTCGTATGGAATATATAGCTCAAGGGCCACAGCATGCAACGTGTTTCGGCGGATTGAGCTGCAGAGATTTAGTGTTATCCGTTTAGCACGAACATTTACACTTCTCTATAGCGTCTGTGGGATAATGAACCCATATACATCGAGTACCCTTCTTCAGTTTACGAATCTGTTCACTGCACACCCAGAATAGTGTATAAATCCTCTTGTATTTGGCTGGTTTGCATTGCATTCCTTTAGGATACGAACAAGTCTTTTTCATTTGACATTGACCAATATTCACATAACGCGGCCAAATTGTGGGACCAAAATCCTTCCATAGCGGCAGCACCTTACACGAAGACAAATTCCAAAGCCACAGTCGAAGTTTTTTACTCGCACGTTCTCCCAGTTCTCGCTCCGACCCCGGCACCGTAAAATGTAGATTTTTCAACTCCGCTGGCATTCGTGCGAAAATTTCGCGTCTTGAAATAGTTTGCTCTTCGGTCGTATTCAGTTCTGGAGGTTTTGTGATGGACATATAAAGTGGTTCGAATTTTTTGATGATTTTTCTTAACTCTTTCGGATCAGATTGCAAAGGGCTTGGTATTTGTGGAAGCTTGCTTTTGGGGTTGCGAAAATGGTTTTCTGGTGGACCGCGCCAGATTGGGTTCTCTGTTTCTTTCAAAGGTATTCTCCTTGGACTCGATTTTAGTTTCAGGAAGCTACGAGCTGAGCCAGTGTCGACCCACGAGGAGAGAATCAACAGAAGCCAGGTGATTACCATTTGTGCACGCTCAAACGTTGTAGACATTGTGATCAGTAAGAAGCTTGAAGAATTTTTTCTTGTGTTGGGCGCAAGTGATGTTTGCCTTGCAACGGTCAAAGCTAGAATGCGCAAAGATCGATAGGCAATCTACTTATGTAGACAAGGAGTCTCGAACCGCATGCTGGGTCGATACATTATATATTTTCATCATTATTGAGTTGAGCGTGTAAATAAATAGAGACATCGGTCGCGGACTACAAGCTTTCCGGTTTAACTCCGTGATTGCGTTGCTGAAATACACAGGACACCTTTTGACCCTCAAAACTGTTTAGCCTCTTGCAAAAACATTGTGGTATTTGCGTTTACTATACAAATAGTGCCCAGATAAGCCTATCATAGCGAGGTTTGGGGCATTACCAAACATAGATGTTAAAAATTGAGAGGAATATAATAATCCCTCGGTCAGGACCGATGACGCCTCGATCAGATTTATCTTAGTTTGTCTACGGTGTCCCTACACGCTGGCTCCAACTTTCCAAATAGTTAAGTTCCTACGAGATAAGATTAAAACGTTTACCACTGCATGCTCAGGAAACGGTGGGCGGCTTTAGACGGGGGGAGAGGGAAGGGACACGCAACGCCTCGAGGGGAGGAGTTGTGGTTTAAAAACTAAAGACGTAAGACCCGCCATTTGAAGGCATCTTCATGCGTTAATATAGTGACAGGCTAGCGGAAAATCGTAGTTAAAACCACTGCATTTAGTGAAAAGAATTAACACTATATTTTTCACTCTGATTGATAACTAAGTGTTGACCACCATCTGCTGCACGATAGTGCTTATTGAAACCCACTTGTACTTGAATGAATATACTATTGGCAAGTGTGTTTGGTTATTTATATTGCAGTTTCAAACAACGTAGTCCAATCCTTAATGCGAAAAAATTGTTGGTAAAAGAAAAGTGAAGACACGCCCTTGTTTATATTGGTACATCTTTACTGTTGACTCTATTGCACTGGGTAGAGTCTAGAGAAAATATGTTTTTGTATAAAAGAAGACCTTCATTTTCCCCCGGCCGTGGTAGGTTTGGTTGTCTTCAAACAAACATCTCCCCACCACAATATCACAATAAACGCCCTATCTGTTCCTTTAAACTAAGCACACTTTATTTATACTAGATAGCTCTACCAGTTCCAAAGTGTTCGCCCAGGCTTCTAGAGATAATAAATAATAAAATAAAGTCTAATTGGAAGCAGGTCATATATGACGACAGCAAACGATGGACTTATGGTTCGTGACTGGCGCGAACACGACAAATCAAATCTAAAGTTCTCCATTGCTTTCAGCAAAATCCATCCGGTTTATGCATAAAAACTCTGAGGATTTGATGCAATAGCGAGGTTCATATAAAGCTTAAGTTAGGAAATTTTCGAACAGCTGTTCCCAGGAATACCCAACCTGAATCTATCATGCAAGCTAATTCAAAATTTTCCAACAAAATCCATCCGGTGTATGCATAATAAATCAAGCTTTTGATGTGGTTCACACGCTGACTACGCTCTCCCAGCGCTCTAGCCAGACTTCCTGGCACAAGCTAGCTGTGACTGTTTACATCATTTGTCGTGTGGTGTCAACTGCTTGATTGTTTCATGCGTCCCACAGTAGCGAAGCCGTGAGCTTACTGAGAGCGGTTACATCTCATGGAGTGATTGCCTCTCTACAACTGCTGTGAAGAGGTATAATAATAGCAAGCTTTATGTGAAGCACGGTTGTTATAGTGCTGTGCATTTTACTTCTATCATTGGGGATCAACCCCTGCAATATGTATATGATGATATAAATAACGTCAGTGTAGTTTTGGTCGAGGTTTAGGTTTCCTCCATCGATACTAATTGTTCTTCCTAGAGGTCCAGTATTTTAACTTTATTTATACTGGATAGCTCTATCAGTTCTAAACTGTTCTTCCTAGAGGTCCAGTAAGGATCATCTCTTATTGGTCCAGTGTTACTACAGGAGGAAACCTAAACGAAACTAACTTTATTTATACTGGATAGCTCTATCAGTTCTAAACTGTACTCCCTAGAGGTCCAGTAAGGATCATCTCTTATTGGTCCAGTATTACTATTGGAGGAAACCTAAACTAAACTAACTTTATTTATACTGGATAGCTCTTTCAGTTCTGAACTGTTCTTCCTGGAGGTCCAGTAAGGACCATCTCTAATTATTGATCCAGTGTTACTACAGGAGGAAACCTAAACTAAACTAACTTTTTTTATACTGAATAGCTCTATCAATTCTAAACTGTTCTTCCTAGAGGTCCAGTAAGGTTCATCCCTCGGCTTGGCTGGCATATTGCAGAAATGGAACACCACTTACAGAAGAGCATATTTTCTCAAAATCTTTCTAGTAAAACTCCGGAATGGGAAGTCGGCAATTGCCGTCATTTTGGCTCCAAACTACCCAAGATCCCAATTAATTTCTCATTAATCTTCTAATTAATGTTCCCGTCTGCAACGAAACGTGTTGACAACACGTTGTCCGCGAGTCTTACGTTCAGTCGAGAGCTCGTTAAATACCATACATTTGTTCAACAGGCAGTATAGCCCGTATAGGATTAAGATTTTAGGAAGATCGTTTTCACGTGGATTAAAACCATGCATTATAAACTTTGCCAAAGCCAACAGGTCTAATCCCTCTTATCCTTAAAATGAGAAGAAATGTAAATACTTTTACTTTTTAGAGTTTTTTTTTCAACTGACAAGGCAGCCATCATGGTTATATATATATACAGTGTAATAAACTTAGCTATATCATGGATAATAATTAGAGACACTTTTTTAACTGCACATCCATGGTCTCTATATATCAGACAATATATGACAGTGTGTACAACCCATGCAAGCACGAAGACTCTTAGTTCTTCACTGACTATTGTGGAACAATGATTATACAATGCATTGTGTTTCATCTGCATGTGTAATTACTGATCAGCATTCCATTCTTGGAATGGAAAATTGTTAAAAAGTTCTCTTCGGACTTCGCTGGATATGGATTATGATGAGGCAAGGGCCTTACTGTAGACCTTTTCAGGAGAGCAATTTATAGATTAAATTGATAGAGCTGTCCAGTATAAATAAAGTTAGTTTATAGTTTAATTTAGCTTAGAATGAAAACCTAATCGTTTCCCATTACGTATAACTACCAAGTAGGAAACGGGTCAAAATTAGAAGAAACTTGTAAAAATAGCATACAGCGGACTAAAAATACTATTTTTCTTCAAAACATTGCGGTTTTTGTAGGCTACAGTCGTTGAAACCTGAACTTGTATCAGTTGACACAAAAGGCTAAATCCGAAACAGTACACGCGGGCGACATTTCTAAAGCATCAAAGTGGCTCCGAAATAATAGACGGAGGCTGACCGCATTATCTCGCAATCAAATAGTTAAAGTTATGTAGTTTAGAACTTAATTAAAAGTGTATAAACATTTGCCTGTTTTGTTTGTTTGCCGCTCTATAATTGCTTGATGGCTGAGCGAAGAATGTGGACGCACCTTGTCTTAGAGTGGAAGCCAGATTCTGGCTGCTTTTCAATTTTAAAAAAATGCACGGGAATTAAGGAACGCTTACAAGAAGGACTTGTAATGAAGACAGATTATATACTGGAGAATCAGCATAATTCTCAGGCAAGACAGCAGCCTTTCTTGTGAAATTATTCTTCTGCAATAAACACCTAAAACATATATACACACTTCGAGTGGAATTATTTGAAGTGGATTTTGAAAAAAAATGAAATAAGAAGGCAGGAAATGAAAGAACGCAGACAGGGCGTGTGCCAAAGGCAAAGCCACTCCAATCAGCAATTAAAGCGTATATATATTCCGGCATATATACTATAAAGACTGAAGTGGATAGCTTCAATAAATGATGGTCATGCATCTTCAAACACTCAGGGTGCAAGAAAATTAAGTATATATCTCGACCTTTTTTGACAAAAGGTTTCGTTGGACGTGAGAGCGCACATCACACACCTATACGTACGAAAACCGGTAGTTTTTTATTATTTTCCGCACATGTCCGAATTGCAAGTAAATGTTGTTCCACCATCAACAGACAACAATATAGACATGTAGTCGATAGGTCCTATAATAAGCGTTTTTGAACGGTCGCATAATCATATCTCCTGCTCAGTAACTTGTTTTTCTACCCTACTCGGTCTATATTCCAATAAGATTTTCATTTTTTCCCTTTTTTGATTCTCAAAAACAACAATTTATCACCACTTAATATTCGTGAGAGTGAATGATACGATAATACTTATGAAGTGGGTTTCATTCTAAGCGCTATTTTGAAGCATAAGGATTACGCTGGCCAATCTGCAGTTATCACAATAACGTGAAAAAAAGTTACTTTTTTAGTGATATAATACGTTATTTGTGATTGCTGACAAATAAATAACAAGGAGAGCCGGATTTAGTTTATTTTTCTTGCTCTTTGTCAGCTTTTCTGAAGTTCACCAGGGCATGTAGGCGGACTGGAACATAGCTAAACTTCCTTAGAACACAGTCAAACTTCCCTATATAGCTAGACTTTAAGACGTTGACGCACAGTAAAGGAAGATAATACGCCTATCACCGCGAGTCAGTGGGTCTGTGCAAAATCATGTCGATCTCAAATCCAGATTCGTGTTTGCCAAACAATTTAACGGTATTTGAGCGGGAACAATAGCGTGGCTGGATATTTTTTATCGTCTTTGTGCGCTTGTCAGAAGTCAAACAGCGCGCGCGTCACACAACAAAACGCCCGGTCTGTTGTGTGGAATATTTTGGGTTGGCACAACACTGCAGTAAGCCGCGCCAAGCTCAAAATAAACTGCGCACTATTTCAGGAAGGTATTAAAACAAATACCACGAGAAAATATGTGCTGCAACGTAAAACGAGCTAAAAGGGGAAGCATTCTTTATGCTATTGAGTGCAAATGAATAACTTTTCTAAACACAATCGTGAGAATTTAAATTTTTTCGCTCTGAAATAGGTTTCACTAGTTTTGTCAAGATTAACTATGATTTTCTGTTCCAGAATTGCTAAAGCAAACCCTAGCAATAGTAAATACTATTATTACTTTGAAGCATTGGCAGTCAACCCTGAGTAGCACGAGGTTGGCATTGCCATTTTATCAGTTGTTTTTTACAAGTACTAATGTATAAATTCGACAAACTAATTTTCTCTGATAAAAAAAAACAATGTGTTGGTGTGTTTATCTAAATTTGACAAAAATTCATGTTTGTTGTTATGTTGTCATGGCAATAATGAACAATGAACAATATTTATTTTTAAAAAAATGAACTAGCTATTGTAATTCAGTAATTAAATCAAAGCAGTTGTACTTTTGTTAATAAAATTCACAGGCTGAACACAGGAGTTTGATTGCTAGCTAGCTTACTCTAAGATGACACTTGCGACAGTGTATAACTATGTGGTATTATTAAACATCAATATTCTAGAAATTGTCAAAGAAAGATGCAATAAGTGATTGTCCAGTAACTATTGTCTCCAATAGGTCACTTTCACTAATTATTTTAATTTATTTTATCAGAACAGTAAACATATGCTAATTCATTATATGTGGTAGCATTTGGAAGCAAATAAATAGAATTGTAGTTTAGGAACACAAATGACCACACATATAGAGGAACAATCCTATATTAAGTGATTAAATGAAGTAAAGATTGTTCCTAAAGCTTTGTATTCAGGAAATATCTGAACTCCCAATGGTAGTGGATATTTTCTGAATATTTATATATATTATGGCTATGAATGATAAGTCAATAATGAATTAGTAGGCAAATATTGTTTCGACGTTTTGGCTGCTTTTGATAGCTTGGTCTAATTACTTATGTGTGTGTGTGTATGTATGTGTATTTATATTTATCAACCTCGTTCACATATTTATATATTAGTATTTATGTTATTGTTATGGATTGTAATGGCTTATTTAGTTATTTACCCATGTATTCGATGTCCCGATATTGGGACTTTGTTTGAATAAATTATTATTATTATTATTATTATTATATTCAACTTACAACATGTACTAGACACTCTCCCCCCAATTTAAAAAGTTGTGCCTCCCATCCTAGAAAGAGGGGGCCCGGGCCTCCAAAAGTAGCTGCCAATTATATGCAATTTGTTTTCTCGGTTAGGGTAACACTACTGCTGCTGTCCAGAACCACACTGCAGACGATAGCATATTAAGTCCTATCAAATTATAAAGAGGCAGGTAAAACTAATTGAAACTCACCATATTCAAAGTTGGTATTCCAACTGCTAGGTAGAATTCTCCATACCTGAAAGGTAATTTGAAATCAGCAAGAATTAAAATTCAAAAAATTGCTACTGATAGCTGTCAACAAGACAACAACTTGTCATCCAAATTGTCAGGCCAAAATACCTCTAAATGTTTCCCTTTGTGCTTTTCACCATCATTTTTCAGTAGGCTTATAAAACCCAATAAATCTTGTTTCTTTTAGGGGGTAGAGTATAATAAAAACGAGGTCTTATTAGCTAGAGAGGGGCCCCCTCTACTAAGCTATAACTCAGTCCCCCCCCCCGATCAAAAGGTCAGAGGTTAGAGCCATAAATGACGTCAACGTCGCAGGTGACGTCACAGGTCAAATTATTTAAAAGCCAAAGGTTATTATTAGTTTATTACTCAAGTATGGCGGACATTTTATTAACTTTTCTTGGTATTTTTTTCACTTTTTCGGCCTTATTGTATGGAGCACACCATTTTTTTCGCTTTCAGGACTTCGACCAAGTTAGAGTTGATAAGTTTTTTCAAAAAAATGGCGCAAATACTAAGGCATTTGTTATCGGACATCGCGGAAGTACGATGGAGGCGCCAGAAAACACACTCGCTGCCTTTCGTCATGCAGCCGAAAACGGCGCAGATGCCGTTGAATTTGATGTAGATTTTACAAAAGATGGACATGCTATTGTCATACATGACGCTACAGTCGACAGAACGACGAATGGCACTGGTGGAGTTTGCGATTACACTTTACAAGAGATTAGAAAATTAAATGCATTGGGTGACATTAAAAATAGGTACACAAATCTGTTGAACTGATATTGTTCAGTGGTGTCATCAGGACCGTAACAGCGTAACTAGACGCAATAATTTTTAGGGTATGTTCATATATTCATGTTCCGGCTGACTTTTTTTTTTAAATATTCAAACCCTCCCCCAATTATCACGTCTAGTTACGGCCCTGGGGCCAGTTGTATAAAACTCTTAATCACTTTTTTAATCACTATTTTGTAATTAAATAGTGATTAACTCTCAAATACAGTGGCGTAGCCAGACCTTCATTTTTGGGGGGGCGAAGCGAACGCCGAAGGCGCGAGACCATCTATGGAGGTCCGGGGACATGCACCCCCGTGAAAATTTTGAAATTTAGAGTCCCTGAAATGTGATTTCAAGTATTTTGGGGGTGAAATCTTGCAGAATTCCAAAGATTATAAAGTACGCTCTAGGGGGGTTCGGGGGCATACACCCCAGGGAAAATTTTAAAATTTAGAGTCCCTGAAATGTGATTTCAAGCATTTTGGGGGTGAAATCTTGCAGAATCCCGAAGATTATAAAGTACGTCGAAGACATAAATTTTCCCAGACATTTCTAAGTTTCTACTCGCTTTTATATATGATACAGAATAAGTCTGATGAGAAGAATATTCATGTTATCATAATGCATATACATGTAAATCTAAATCTATTCCTCTTGGAACCATATCTACAACTGTTTTAACGAGATTTTAGAAATCAAGTTCTTCCAGTATTTCGTCGTTTTTCTCAGTCGAGACGTACTTAATCCGTTCCAGCTTTGAGGATGTAACGTGTACCCCCCCCCCCCATTTCTCTACGGATTTAGCCTTTTTCAGAGAATAGTTTTTTTGCGATTGGGGGGGCGACCACCCCCCCTTGCCCCCCCTTGGCTATGCCCCTGCTCAAATAGGCACTTCTTATTGGATGACATTTCCACTTAACTCTGATTACCTTTAATCACTTTTTTATACAACTGGCCCCTGGTGTCTATTTAATAACCATGCCCCCCTATTGAGGAACTTGGAATTCTCCAGGGTTAGGTGATTTTTAGCCCTAGAATACACCCTTGCAGAAAGTATGTCATTTGGCTATAGAGACTCTCAGACTCATTTTCATGCAAGATTACTAAATCCAAGCTTCTCAATCATGAGAACGAGGCTCTGTAGCCAAAGTGACACACTTTGTACTATGGATTTGGGAGTGGGTATATTGAATGAAACTTCCTCAGGGGTCAAAAGGAAATTAATTTCCTGTCCAAATGTTATAACTACTTAACCAAGAGGGAGACAAAAACAAGAGTTAGATCTTTTATAAAATGTTTTTTAGCGAGAACTACTCATTCACACAAGTTCCAACTCTAGTTGAAACAATCGAGACATGTCTGGAACTGGGAATAAAAATGTTTATTGAAGTCAAGGCATATCAGCATTCAGTAAAGGTAAACTTATGATTAAGTGTGGGGGGGGGGGTAGTCTCTCCTGCAGCAGGTATGTGTGTGGGAAAGAAACCACTAACATCTGCAAAGGAGGTTAGAGGGGTGAGTCTATTTTCCAGGGGTATACCCCAGATTTTCGGTTTGCAGGTGCACAAGCAACAGTCAAAATCAACTTCAACCATTGCACACCCAAATTAATATTCACAGTGCACTGGCCCACTTCCATCCTCCCTACAAAATCCTGATAAACAATTAGTCAATTATTTTCTAGGCTGCACTGCTTCTTAAAGAACTTTTCAAGAAATACAACCTTTATGAGAAAGCTGTTGTTCTATCTTTTTATCCTAATGTTGTATACCAGGTAAATGAACTTTCATCCCCATCATGTACCATATATTGGTAATGTACAAATCTGACGTTTGAGCCATCAGTCAGTTGTTGATGTCAGTTGAGACTTTGTTGGTTAACCAAGTCAAATGTCTGAGTCACTGTTCAGCTGTCTTTGTAGTTCATTGACTTAGGACCCTACTCCTATTTGATTGTGAATTTTATTCAATTTTGTCTTTTTTTACATGACTCGGATTTGACTTGGTAAATGGATTTACTCATGTCAGTTTATCAGTTGGTCTTTGTAGTCTGATGTAAGTCCCAATATAGTACAATATAAAATTTACACATTTATTTTCAGGTCCGTAAAGCAGATCCCAATATCTTGGTCATCCAGAACTGGATTAAGCGTCATTTATCGTACCACCGAAATGGCACGCCGAAGCATTCTCATTGGTCAATGACAAAAATTGCTAGAAGTTTGGATTTACTTGTCGAGTTCTCTGTTCATACCTGGATCTATCACATTCTACGTTTTCCAGTGCTTATCACTCATCACAGCGAAGCTTCGGGGTAAATGTTGGATTACAAAAAAATCTAGCAAATCATTTTGGGCTTTTTCTGCACCGACAATCTTGGACATAACTGGTTGAGACTACTTTCGTATACAAAATTTGTACAGGATAAATTCCATGTTGAATTATGTTGCCCTTCTTAAGCTCCCGCTCACCCAACTCAATGTTGAGCTTGTGTCATCATGGTAAATTACCAAAAGTTGTTTTGGCATTGTTTCCAACATTTTGTCAATGTGCATTAACTTTGCAATATTGATTGGAATCGTCTTAAGGGTTACTGTATGCAAGTCTTATGTCCACGGTTGTATGTGAAGAACCCATGTGTGCAAACCGTAATAACACTTTACTGTATAATAACATTTTACTGTAATAACAGTTTTATTGCACAGTTACCATTCACAGGTTTTCAGAAATTGTTAGGGAGTGAAGATAGTTGCAGTCTCTAGACTCTTAACACCCCCTACCCCCCTTAATGTCCACCACTCATAAATTTTTCCTTTCATTTTTCAGTCTCTATGTTCAGCTGTGGAAAGAGTCAAATGTAAGTGTTATTGTGTATGGTGTAAAACACAAACACGAGAAAGATTATTTTACGCATCTTGGGTGCCCCGTTATTGTCGATAATGTCAAGGAGTTGGCGCAACACAATTAATCTAAAGTTTTGAAAATTATTTATGAATATACACAGTGAATTACATGTTGAAGATATTTTTTTATTTACGAATATCAATTTATATAATTATCTAATATAATTTATAATAATGATCTATATAATATAGAAATCACAGCATCTGACCATATAGACAGTAAAAGAATAAAAAGCATTGCAACACATTGCTGCAAACATATTATGTGGACACTATATGGACAAAAACACCATTAACCTTTGGGTAATTCCAGCAGGAAAGTTCACTGCCCATTGGAGCAGGGTGAATATTAAAATGTACTAGGATGTCTGAAGAGTTAGTTACAAAAGTTAGTTTTAATTCTTTGCTGAACACAATTGGTTCAATGATCTAAACATTGTATAGACCTGATTTTCTTCTCTCTATCCCATGTTGGCTTCACAGATGGGTGTGTATTTAAAGAGGAAATAATCTGCGTAGTTGTTCCAGTATTAACCAAGTCACTATCGTGTGCGGTCCAAGACGTATCCAAGCTGGAATAAATCCCTGCAAAAATAACAATGTTGTAAAAGTTAATTATTCTTGATCCTCCAAAAAGTTAGGTGATTTTAGGAAAGATGGTAGACTTAAATACTCATGATGGGTACAAAAATTATAACTCTGAGAACATTTTACACATGAGTAGAATAGAAAACCAGCTGGAGAAGAAGGCATAGAAGAGAGGAGTAAAAAGCATAGTTCAGATAATAGAAGAAGCAATATCTTGAATGAGATATGGTCTGAATGGATGATAGAAAATTAGCTATGAGAGAGTGGAAGGAATGTGTAAGATGAAAAAGACCCAGAGGAAGATGAAGTGATGAATTAAGAAAATCATGGAACAGATAAGTCAACTTACACAGAGGATGATGCAAATAAATTGAGTTACATGGAGACAATAAACAAGAAGCAGTACCTTGTAGAAACCCATTGGTCCAAGCTTTGCTGTATGCCAAAAACATTCAAATACATTCTACATGAAGATAAGGATGTACAAAAGCAATATTAACAGAGTAGTCAGAGCCAAGTTGCCCAGCTAACTGGTATAACAAGAATTATAATATCGATGAAATCACAAAATATTCTCCAAATAATTGCTTGCTTCCAATCTCTGTTGGTTTCATCACTGGATGGGTAGAGCTGTAGTCTAGAAACCCATAGAGGGAGTTCAAATCCCTCTTGAGACAACAGATTTTTCTTCCTTGCAGTGAAGGTTTTCTTACTTTATACTCTGTTGAGTTCATCATTCTTGTTTTCATCACATCAAAAGGTTGAGTGACTGCTGTTGCTATTGTCCCCTACAAAAAGACAATTAAATATTTTAAATTTTAATCCACTCGTTTGAAATTTCCTTGTTTGTCTCTTGTGAATCTTGCTGTTCCTCAACATACCGCCATAAAACTCGATGTAAAATGTGTGATGATATTGTCACAAAAGTATCTAGGAAATGGATAAAAAGTTAAGGATTAAAATGATGGGAAAATGGTAACAGAACAGACCTCAGAGACTTTGTATAATAGACAATTGCAGTATGTAATGGGCATAAAGGTGTTCTTACCCACTCTGAAGTAATGTTTCCTTAATTTGATCATAACAAGCAACCTGGATGCAAAGCAAGAATTAAGATTAAAACTTTGCCGTTTAAAGCTAAAACCTTTCTGATGAATAGTCTGCTTTACTCAAAAGGTTATCACAAAATAATTTAACCTGCTTTGTATGGGGAGGAATGCAATGTGTAGGTATACACTGTAGACCCATTGCACATGACGTCACAGTGCCAGTGACGATGCATCTGGAGGTCAAATTAGCAATCTATGCATAATATAACTTTTGTAAGCAAAGCAAATTTTGTAAAAGTTTATAATAATTTTGTATTAAAATGGTTCATTTTTGCACTGTGTGTGGTTGTTGTACCTGAACAGATATTGTTAGGGAGCATCTGGAGGGCACTCTTAAGGATTTGTGATGTCAGTGCAATGGATCTATACAGTCACACTAGAATAGTCTAACCTGAGTTGATGTAATCATAATCCCACGTGACGAGGTCATCGTTACGCCTCTCATCCACATTGCAAAGCCTTCTTCTCGAGCAATTCTGATCACGCCATCAATTGCATGCTTGTAACTAGAAGAAACAAAATTCTTGAATAACAAATCCTATTTATTCAATTGAACAATGAATCCAAATTTAATCATACACATACTTCCTTCGAAGTTCAGGAGCTATTTTGATATCATTTTGCATCCTGTAATGAAATGTAGATCAAAATTATATATGTGCTTAATTTCTTTTGTATACTTAATACAAATACTATATATCATTGAGTTGTATATAATATATTTACCGAACATTGACAATGTCAGCAGGATTCCCAGCAAAACCTCCAATAAACCCTTCAGAAAAAGAAAAGAATTTGCACACCTTTCTGGTAGTTGGAAATTCTCAAATTCGGGAGGTTTGGCTTTCATTGTGAACTTTTTCAAACACTTGTACAGTGTTATTGGCAACTGTTGTTGGAATTTTTAGTCTGGTTTTCTTGATGATAAGATGTTTCTGAAATTTGTGTTCTTTCTTCCCATACACCCCTCACGTCCTGTTCTAATTGTGCCCCAGTGCATCCCACTTTACAATCTTACTGTCTACAGCCAGACAATTTTACTAATTGTCAAGGGGGGAGCACTGATGCTCAATGTGAATCATCAACTTTCATATGATTTCATTTCAACATACCTCCAAAAGCTCCAATTAAAAGTTTCTGATAGAATGGCAATGGCTCTGAAAATAATGTGAGTAAACAACTTAGCCAAGGTAAAAATTAACCTATACACATGGCAATTATGTTCTTAAAACATATTTCACCCTACCATTGCCTTTTCTCAATTTTGAAGAACCAACTTCATAAATACCAAATCGTGTTGTGGAATACGTCAGCTAAATTAAATCAAAATATTTATAACCTGCCCGAAAATTGAGATGTGGATTTTGAACCATTTGACACAGGGTGTTCGGGGAGGGGGTCCACTGTCATTTATTAACTGCAAAACTATAGCGTTGGTGTATATTAACTTTTCTGATGGGTTAAAGTGGAAATTTCAATGGGAATATTTTTTGGTGGGCGCTTCAGACTTTAGGGAGGTACAGAAAATCTGCCTATAAAATTAACATAAGCCAAGCAAGATTTGTCCGGGATAGGATATTGTAGAGTTTCCAGGGGTTGTTTAGCTTCTCAGTGCTAATGTTCTGGGAGGGATGGGATGTGCTGCAGGGGGTATATTGGTATTTGCATGGATGTATGTGTGGAATAGCTTTAATCAAACCTGTCGTAAAACTGAAGCTGATAGTCCATTATATAATGCCAAGACGCCATCTGATTTCACGACTTTAACAGCCATTCCTGCCAAACCTGTCTGGACCTTTTGTTGTGTTTGTAAATGAACCTTGATAAAAAGTTACAAATAGTACTTTGTCATTGCATTACCTGATGCTTTGGCACTCTATGGTCAGCCTCCATTACATTTACTGAATTGCACGCTTTTGCTTTGCCCGTTCACATGGCAAGCATGAAACGTACCAGACAAATTCCTGCATGGCTAACTTTAGCAATTTATAATAGAACTGGATGAATTTGCATATGATTATGGGTTTGTCCAGTCGTCAGCATAGGCTTAGTTTTCCAAGAACACATCTCAACAGTTACGTGCAGTCTAGTTAGCTGGTTGGTTAAGACGACTAAACAAAACAGGAGGGTGTTGATGGGGTATATTGTGAGTCGTCATTGCTCAATTTTGGTTACCGTCAGTCATGAAAACACTAAACATTTTACAGTGAAGTGTGAGGGGAAAAAATACTGTTTATCATTTCAAAACACTTTTCAGTAGATTCAAAGATTTATACCGTTAAAATACCAAAAATTTTACCGTTTACTGATTTTCAGACCCCCCATCAGGACCCTCAACCAGTACTTGGCCAGGTTTACAACATGCAAATAGAGAGACACATTCCTAACCAAACTCTAACTCTAGTCCAAATCCTAACTCTAATCGAAACCAGATGCTAACCCAAAATCTACTTAGACCTCAAATCAACTACTTAGACCTCAAATCAAAACCCAAATCCACACTAGATTCCCGCTAGTGCTACTCTCTAAAATATGAGGTCTTCACCCCTGACCTGAGGACCCTGGAATACAAATATTATTAAAATATTAACTACCTTCAACAGATCCAAGGGGTGAGTAACACAAACAGCCATTCCTGAAGCTATACCACCTAAATACCATCTCTGTTTCTTGATCAATATTTTATCCTGCCCCATCGTGCTTTTGTTGTTTACTATTCCTACGAGGTCCTGCAGTGCGAAGCTTGCGAACGTGCGGTAAAAAAAATTCTATGGATAGCAAAATACTACGTGACAACGGCGCCACGTTGCACCGACACGTTTATGATTTTATTAAATTAAGAAGGTCTAATACAAATCCATTTCGTCGCATACAAGTTGCTTTCCTGAGCAATTGATAAAATATTCAAATAATTTGCACAAAATCAAATGATTTCACTGATACGACGTGGTACAGTGCACGAGCTGTTAATATTGTAGTGAATTCCGGAGGGGGTCGGACCTTACTTCCGGAGGGGGAGCAAAAAGGATTTTTAAAATAGGATAATTTTTGTATTAATAATAAATATATATTACTAGTCTAAGCATTAATAATTTTGCGCGCTATTTTATTGATTAATACAGTATTATAAATTTCTTTACTATGTCAATGGGTCTCAAGTATCTCAATGTTATATAATTGAATAATTGCGACATTGAATAAAGACACAGATAGGCCCATCCACTGAGCTCTACTATATATATCTGGAGACCGTGCTCGCAAATGAAAAGTGTCCGCAAAAACATGGCGGATTTCGAGCTCCACGTCCACTATTCTCATGGTATGTTAACTGACCACAGCTCAAATGCGTGCGGGCGAC
>CACRXK020002769.1:449-40679 GCA_902702795.2 Paramuricea clavata
AGCCCCAATTATTTCCGATTCATTAACCTATATTTTTAACCAATCAATTATTCTATGTACATTTCCAAATGAATGGAAAGTTGCAAGAATAATCCCCCTTTTTAAGAATGGCAAGCGTAATTTGGCTGGAAATTATCGTCTAATCTCTGTCTTGCCTGCCATAAGCAAAGTTATGGAACGTATATATTTTATATAACCAACTATATGAGTATTTGTCGCTAAACAACCTCCTCTCAGAACATCAGTTTGGTTTCCAAAAGTTTCACTCGACTGCGTCAGCCTTACTTGACTGTACAAATGATTGGTATTTAAACATGGATCGAAAATTGTTTAATTTGGTTGTATTCATAGACTTAAAAAAAGCATTCGACACCACGACATCCTATTGGAAAAGCTATTACTATTTGGAATTACGGGCAGTGCATTTCAACTCCTAAAATCATATTTATCCAATCGTAACCAAAAATGTGAAATAAACGGCTCTACTTCTAAAGAAAATATTGTAAAATGTGGCGTACCCCAAGGCTCCATATTAGGACCATTATTCTTTCTGCTATATATTAACGATCTACCATCTTGTCTAAATGAAACTAGACCCCGGATGTTTGCAGACGACACAAATATTACAGCATCCGGAAATTGCAAGAATGATATTGAATCTGCAGTAAATTCAGATTTAGAAAGACTTCGAAAGTGGCTTATGGCAAATAAACTGAGCTTAAACGTAGCGAAAACTGAATTTCAATTAATTGGCACTAAACATATGCTTAAAAAAATTAGTGATTACCAGCCAGCAGTTACTACAGGGCATTTTTTAAGAATTCGTCAGTGGGGGGGCCATCTACAAAAAGGGACCATACTATACAGAGTGTGGAGCAATGATAGATGGTTTGTTGGTAACAAAACGTTTGGTGTGGTATCGCATTTAATAGTAGTGTGGGGGGTGGGAGAGCAGGGCCGTAGGAAGCTTCTTTCGTTTGGGGGCGCTGAAAGCGAGGGCCGAAGGCCCGAGGAAATTTTTAAATTTAGAGTCTCTGAAATGCCATTTCCTGGACTTTGGGGAAGATTTGACAGATTTCTGATTGTCAAAAAACAGCGTTTTTAGCATGTGGAAATTTAGAGTTCAGTAGTACTAAATGGGCGAAAGTGTATTTAATTAACGATATTTTGGATAAGTTGCAGGAAAGTATGGGTAATATCTTCATTCTTTGAAGTTTGTCATGGATTAAATGATAAAGGTCTGCATGATTTTGAAAAATGAATGATTATTAGCAAATTATTGGGGGCTGCAGCCCCCCAGCCCTCCCCCCCCCCGCGGTTGCTACGGCCCTGGAGAGGTCTGGGGTTTTCTCTCCCAGAAAATGTTTGTATATTTCTACCCCTATGACTGCAATTCCCTGCATTTTCTAAAACAGATTTTTGGATATACAGCATTACATTATGCTGTAGATATAGACTGAACCTTCAGTTAAGTACTTGCATAGTATGTTTATGTAGATACCACAACTTGGCCGTCACTTAGGGAGCCAGCTTGATAAACTTAGAGTTCCCGACTCCCACGAAACGCCACCATGGTTGGCACAGAGCGGAAAATTTTTGAAAATTTTGCGTCTCTAAATCGTCGGAAATGGCATTTTCAAAGTCTTCTATACGTCTTTTGTTAGGCCCTTTCATTAATTCGTTCATTATGATTTGTGAGTCTATGATATCCACGAGTCAGGATGGATTATTACGAGAAATGTTATCAAAATATCGATTACAGATATTTGATTATATGTATATATGATTTCAAATACTTCTAGTTTCGAAATCAAATTGGTTTTTTTTTGTAGGGGGCCAAGATTATCCCCCCCCCCCTTATAAAACACTTGGTTGAGGGCCTGTTGTCCCCTGCGGTCACTAACTTGTCCAACAACTCAAATCTATAGGGTCTGGGAAATGCAATCTACTGCCTGGGAAATGTTTAAAATCTAATAAGGTATTTATTAAAAATAAAAGACAGGACATAAGATTCACAAAGCAAATTTCAGTTACTAGAATATCAAACCTCCCTTCTAAATTTCATGTTTTGCTTATATTTTAGAGAAAAGGGACTTTGACTGGGGGGGCCAAAATGGTTGAGTGGGGGGGCCACCATGGGGGCTGGGGGGGCTTTGGCCCCCCCAGTTATATAGTTAAAAAATGCCCTGAGTTACTATTCGAAATAAACCAATAAAGCAAGTTTTCCAATGCAAGACTTTAGGAGTTACTGTTGACGAAAATCTTTCTTGGAAAAGTAACACTGAGAGTATATGTAGTAAAATATCATCTGCATGGGATATATGCTCTCAAACAAATTAAAACGTTTGTTGATATAAAAACACTCATATCGGTATACAATGCTTTAATCCAACCCTATTTCAGTTATTGTTGTGAAGTATGGGATGTATTTGGCGAAACCCAATCTAAACGTCTGCAAAAGCTTCAAAACAGAGCAGCTCGCATCATAGCAAGTGTACCGAACGATGTTGATCAGCAAACTGTATTGGATTTATTAGGATGGAAAACATTAAAAGAACAACGAGCGAAAACGAAACGATGTTTAAGATACTTCATAATATGGGGCCAAATTGCCTCAAAGACTTATTCATTTTCAAAAAAAATGAAATATTGAATCATAATCTCCGTGACAGCTCGACCACATTACGGTTGCCAAACTGCCACGTTCGAACAGTTTAAAAAAGAGTTTCATGTATGACGGAGCTGTCATATGGAACTCTTTGCCAGAAATTATTAGAGAAAGCAAAACGCTATCAAGTTTCGAAAGAAAAATCGCTACCTATTCTTATTAAAGCACGAATGTAAATAGTAAATTAACGTATATTATATAGTATATTTTCTTTTTCACATATATGCATGTAATTTCTTACTACCTTTATCTTTTTTTCTTGTAAATTTACTTTTGTTCACACGCCCATTGTGGAAACCAGCTTTAGCTGACAATGTTAGCGTGATTAAATAAAGTTTATCATCATCATAAATGGCGCGGCATGCGAGTAGCGACTCAATAGCGCGAGGCGCGACTCGAAAGCGCGAGGCGCGACTAAATTGGCGCGACTCGTGAAAAAAGGCGCGACTCGTGAAAAAAGGCGCGACTCGTGAAAAAGGCGCGACTCGTGAAAAAAGGCGCGACTCGTGAAAAAAGGTTAAGCAGGTTAACTTTTAGTTTAATTTAGTTTAACCTCGGTTTTTCGCTCCAGATTTGTATCGTATTTTTATACCAGTATACTTTAATCGGTTGTAGATCAACTTTATTGGTTGCTTGGCATAACTCTGAGCTACCAGTTTTTTTTGGATGCAGTAGTTATCTCACTACGTATATGTAATGTAGTATGCCTTCAAATAACAAATAGTCCATTTGGCCACCGAATCACATATTCCATATATGACAATTATATTCATATTATAATAATATGCTATAGTGGTAATTAAAACTGCGAAAATTCATTGTACATGTTCCGTTTCAATATGTCAACAAGTCAACAACTATTGCAAACAACAAATAATGGGTTTCAACCGGCAGGTATTTTCTGCAGATGGCGGTGACTGGTGGCGGGTAACGATGAATTATTCTGTACGTCCAAATGTAAATCGGCTAGCCTTGCAAACACGACTGCTCCAAACACTTTTGCCCTTCACGTGTCGCCTGCCACCCATGGAAATTACTGCTGGGTTTTAACAACTGAAAATAGAGATGAGGAAATTAAGTAGCAGGCAAAATTTACAAGCATTGACTGCAAGCAAATATAATCAGTTTATCGTAAAACATTTCATGCACCTGCTTGTATCTCTACTTGACATGTTCTAAGTTTTTTCTGCTACTAGTTTTATTAACAAAGTTATAAACTGTGAACATAATAAATCGGTAGTTGTAAATATCCATGTGTCCCCTATGACTTTCATTTGTCCTAAATTTAAACCATCAAGAATTTCATTGGTTAGTGTAAAATCGGCAGTTATAACACTTGGTGATTTCAAATTCGTCCAAGGTGGACATTTAATGCAGCGTACGTCTGGGCAGAAATAAAACTTGGTTTCGATGACGAAATTTTGTTCAAATGGAACGTACAGACCAGTCACACAAACACACATGTACAGTTCGCCTTCCTCCACTTCCGTCCTGCAGCCTCTACACCTCGGGCTCTGTCCTCTTTTCTTTTCTTCGAAGGTACCAAATCTGTGATTGAGAATTTCGGACGTCGTTTACCAAAAGAGACCTAATTTTGTCTTTTCTGCTTGTCTGTGGTGAATTTTGAATGTCATTCCACTTGAGGGAACTGGCCGCTGTTTGACGTATTGGCAACAATCTGTTGTAGTTCCTCGTCTGTAAGGTACACTTGTTGTAACATAGCGTTATAACTACTGCATCCAAAAAACTGGTAGCTCAGAGTTATGCCAAGCAACCGATTAAAGTATACTGGTATAAAAATACGATAAAAATCTGGAGCGAAAAACCGAGGTTAAACTAAATTAAACTAAAAGTTAACCTGCTTAACCTTTTTGGCGAGTCGCGCCTTTTTTCACGAGTCGCGCCTTTTTTCACGAGTCGCGCCTTTTTCCACGAGTCGCGCCAATTTAGTCGCGCCTCGCGCTTTCGAGTCGCGCCTCGCGCTATTGAGTCGCTACTCGCATGCCGCGCCAATTAGATTATCTCATTTGCATATCATTCTGTAATTCTGTTGAAACAATTGGTTTGCTGCTCAGTAGCCATCCCACTTTTGGTCGTTTTGTGTTTACCAAGATTAGAGCGATGACTGGATGAATAAGTGAGAGAATGTGTTGCTTTCATTTCGTCAAATACGGCATTGCCATTGTTTATGATTTTCTTCAGTTAAGCCTCATAATCCAGATGTTCCTACAGTACAGCCTACAGGGCATCTAATCGTTATAATCCCTTCTGGACGGAAAGAATACACGCCTGATTATAAGCCCTTTCTAACCAGTTTTTTTTGTTAGTGAATTTTTTGCCATGGGCATGGCTCTTTGGAAGAGCAGTTCTATAAGGTTAATTATATATATGTATGCGAAACAGCAGTTCTATAAGGTTAATTATATATATATGCGAATGGACTTGGGAAGTTGGTTCAAAAACAGTAATAACGACGATGCTGGCGGACGATGCTGGGAGCCTGTTAGGGGCCGACCATTTAACTTTTGAGGGGGGGGGGATTTTGAAAAAAAATTCCTGCAAGGCTATTTTGAACAAAAAAAAATACCTGCACTAACAAACTGGGGGGGGGGAAATATCCTGCCCCAGTATTTGGTGGGAAAAAAATGTTGCAAAACAGCATCGTTGCAGGGATATCGATTTGACCAGTCCCAGAAGATCAGCTGGTTTGATTTTCAGGGACTAGTGTAAGGTTAATTTCTTGTTGGAAAACTCCTCAAAATGCTGGAAATAGCTTATCTGAGCTTCAAGAAATCCAAGATTTTCTGGGGGGCATGCCCCCAGACCCCTCTAGAGGCTCGCACCTTCGGTTGTCGACTCGGTTGCCTCAGAATCCTAGTTATAGCCTGATTTGCTGCCCTATGACGTATACTTATTAGTTAAACCATGCATATATATGCTGGTAGCTGCAGTGGTACAGGCCGATACAGACTCGCCGACTGGAACTTCTCCAGGTTCCCCGCTAAATATGTCCTCTCCAGTTACACATCCTTACTGAAGAGGCCCTGAACCAAATGTTATACCTCATAGCAATATGTCATATTAAAAGCAATGCATGAAGCTAGAAAACTCAACGTTAACTATAATTAAAGAATCTAAATAGTATAAGCTATTGAAAAAAATGTTGCGAAAGAGAGTGGAAAAAAAAATCGTACATTGTGATGGGTAGAAAAAAATATCTTGCACATAATGATCCCAGAAAACAAATTCCCTGCCAGCAGTAAATCACACAACCCCCCCCCCCCCTCAAAAGTTAAATGGTCGGCCCCTTATCTCGTGATTGACATTGTCATTGGTGACATTTTTACAAAATCATATGATTCATTGTAATCAGTAACAAGATAAAATTTATTCATTATAAGCCTAAGGCTAAGCCTTAATGATCGTAAGCAGTCCGAAATGTCAAGGACAGCAAACTTTAAGGTCCATCATCAAAAAATTATAGGACCACCAAAATAAAACTAACGTCAAAAATCTTTTCTATACGAGCTACCCCGATATATGCAAACCTACATGCACTTTCCTCTGCAGAGGCTTTTTAATACATAAATTTAAAAACTCATTAATAATTCATGAGAAAAATACATATGAAATGAATGTTTAATCAATGTTTGTAAATCGGATAAAGATTTGTCCTGATTTACATAAACTTCGGCTTTGATTTTCTCGGCTTAGACAATGTTTATTTTTAAAATTACTTCGCCAATGAACTCATAAGATGGGTCGTTTTTTAAGCACGTTATTTGGCTCGAGTTTGTCAGATAAAGATCGGCTGCATGCTCATGTTTTAACCAGTACTTAAAAGCTTGAATCAAGTTTTTGGCGAACTTTTTTATTACTAGTCTTACACGGCGTTTTGCTCGGCACGAGATCCTCGTTTTCCTCTTTCCCGTCTTTTGCCGTCTTGCGGCAATTCGTGTAAAGCCCGTTTTCCACTATAGGCGAATTTGTTCGCGCAAAGCGAAAAACAAAACTTTGCAATGTGATTGGTCAGCGAAAAAATTCGCCGCGAAAAAGTTGAATTAGTTCCTATACTTTTTTACTGTTCGCGCGAACAAATTCGCATAGTGGAAAACAGGCTTACCACTAATAAAAATTCCATTTAAGCGTCTAATAAACTAGCCTGCGCCCTGAACAGTTAGTTAAAGGCACACAGTCACCTTTTCAGCGATGTTATTTAATGGCACGAAGCTTCAAATAGTTCGTAAATATAGATCAAACATGAGATAGTTGATAACTTGATATATAGATTAAATATGGGCCATGACGGTGAAATAGGGACTCTTGTTAATTTTAAACCTAATTTTAACATCAGTATGTTTCTCAATTTTATTATTACATTTACGGCAATACCTATAAACGTAAGAACTGCCATCTTCGGATATATGGCAACGAAATATTTTCGTGACGGGAATCTTAGGCCCAATACAGTAATATTTTAAATTAGTATTTTTGCACAAGTGAACATAACAAATCCTACAAGGTGATTGGTCAAATTTGACGTATTAATCTGTTATGTTCACCTACATGTGAATTAATATAACAAAATCGAAATTTTCAAAATGGCGGCTAGCCCGATAATCACCTCGCCTTCGCCTTCAGCGAATAATTGTTAAATAGTATACGCGCGTATTACTGAATATATTATATACATGTATTATATATGTAATGCACGATGCATATTGATTTTGGCTAAACGGGATGCGTGTAATCATGTATAACCCTGCTCGAGACCCCGCTAATCCAATATACAAGCACAAAACGGAAATATCTCGGCTTGTGTTTGCGGATACAAGAAACTAATACAAAACTAACAGCTGCCGAAGTCCAATCATTGCTGCGGAGCGAGCGAGCCTGAAGCGAGCGAGCGTAGCAGCAACCTAATATATGCAGAGAGGGGGTTTTGAACTAAATTTTATTTAGCGCATGGAATTGTGGTCGTGCGCGATTTCTATGCGCAGAACACACATTTTAAACTCGCTCGAGTCTTTGATTTTTTTCGAATTTCTAAAGCTTTTTCATGTCTAATGTTACGCTTACATTTGTATTGGACTTTGGCCACTGTCAGTTCTATATTTTTATAAAGTTTTGGTTTCTTAGTGTGATAAATCTGTGTATATAGTCTATATAATGTGCCAAAATGCGCCTAGCAGTAAACAGACTTGATATGAAATCTGATCTTGATTTACCTGTATGTCAATCAACCTCGTACCCAGGGCTTCTGCGCTTATTGTCAATGAGACGCTGACTCGTCCCCAGTCGTCTCTGTGAGCACGTGCGATGAGACGCACATGTTTAATATCTGTCACCTCAATCTCGTACCCAGAGCAATGCCGCGCCGGCTAGGAAAGCATTGGCTCTGGGGAAATTGACAACCGGAACCCCTAAATTTAGGGGTTCCGGTTCTTTGTCGGCATGCACGATTGATAAACGTTAAACCAATCACAGCACAGGAAAAATTCAATTTCCCCAGAGCCAATGTCATCCTAGCCCGCGTACAGGCATTGCTCTGGGTACGAGATTGCTGTCACCTCTGATTGCCTTTAACCCCTGGTTTTGCTACTTCAATATATATTGCTTCTTCTCAGTTCCATTCACAGCTCACTAGTCGCTGCGAGTAATCACTGTGCTTGATATAATCTGTGCTGTTTACTGTAGTTCTATTTGCTTTTAATGCCCGCAGCAATCCCTACCTTGCAGGTACCCTAGTATAGTTCATATGTATATCACGGGACGGATATAAAAACATTGAGGAACTTATGTGCATGAAAGAGCCATTGGCATTGACATCACTGGACATATCGTCGATCATTCTATGAAAATCTAGAACCAGTTAAAATATCTACTAAGAAGTAAGTATATAATATTCTTTTAACTTGTAATTGAAGGATCGGAAAATTTGATTTTCTGACTGAAATTTTGACAATATTGGTGACATTAATTTTCTATAAATTAATTATACCAGTCCAACATATAGTAAAACACTAAAACGTCTGATCTGAGGTTAAGAAAATTCACCCAATGTATTCTAAAAACACTTCAAATTATGTAGGACATGTCACATGCATGACCTTTAAACGTCTGGTACAACGTTGAACTGTGACGTATACGTCTAGTTGCAGGGGCGAAACCAAAAATCATCTTCAAATGATTCCTTCTAAGTTAGCATGCACGTATATATAGAGAGCGGTCACTCAAACATACACAAAAAGAAGACATGTTCAATATTTTGAATAACAAAAAATGATTGAATCCGCACTAACTAACCGCCATTAGATATTTATAGAGGCGGGAAATTTGTCTGAGACGAAAATCCTCTTATAAACGGGAAAAGCCTAAATCTTTCTCATGTAAAAATTTTATTCGGCAATTTTTCTGTTCATGCAAACAAACGGCAAATAAAGTTGTTTTCCCTGTCCCTGTTCACCTCGCGCGTTTCATACTATATACGTCCTAACATAAAAGCCTGTTTTTCATTCTAAATATTCAGTTCTTGGTTTTGGAAGCACTATATACTACTACTTGACTCAGGTGAGCAAATAACATGGACACAAAAGAAAATTACGCTACTACATGGTTCGTTATACAGTTGAAGATGAAAACAAACATAATAATACTTCTGGAGCAACCACACGAATAAATGTGCAGACTTTAATAATGCTCTTTACGTTGTCGAAGTAATAAAAAACATAATTCATAAATTTGGAATGCCGCGACCTTTGTGAATATGGCTAGGAGCAAACCGTGCACCTATTAATTAATGAACTTGATCTTGAAACGTTATCCAGTTTGACGCTATACTAGATCCCAAAGTTTTAGATTTCATCGACGAAACTGCTCCCGCAGTTTGACATGCACATGCAAGCTAGTCCCACAATTGTAGATGGGTTTTGTAGAGTTTTGAGTACGAATTATTTATGTCAGTGGCCTCAAACACCCAATTTTTTTAGGTACAAGCATGAATTTTTCAACTTTCTTTTGATATCAAACAAATAGATAACATTTAACCGTGGTATAGTTATATAGATACAATCATACAAAGGACGCCATAAGGCCACATAAAAAAAAATAGTTGGTTAGCGTCCCCGCCCGCCCACAAAAAAGGCCCCGCTCAGGATTTTTTTTTATTTTTTATTTAAAAAAAACCCGACTTTTATTGATCAACGGGCTCTAATATATGTAGTATTTCTGTTGACTGTAGTCAATTGTGTTAATAATTTGCGAAATTGCGTGCGAAAATGACGGTATGAATTATATTTTGAAATATATAAAAAATATCTGTACTGCGCAAGAAAATCCAGTTTCGGACCTAACAGTGAGTAAAACCAAGGCGTTAAAAATTAGTAAAAATTAAAAAAAAGCGCCCGCCCGCCCACTTTTTGGCAAAAGCCAAGGACGCTAACCAACTATTTTTTTTATATGGCCTAACGTAGTTAGAAATGTGGTTCGTCCACGTTACAACGTCATTGCATGTATCTATAACTGACGGACGAAAGCAAACTATGAGACAACTATTTGAAAGCCATTGTTGAGGTTTTTCTGAGATATACAATCGAAAGATCAAAATCAAATACGTACGTACGCATAATCACAAGATTGGAGTGCGTGCATGCAGGGCTTGAACTAAGGTCCGCAAAGTTCTTGATCATGGTAATCGGCATGCATGCAGTCATGACTTTCCCCGCTTTTCCTGGTTGAAAACCCTGTTTTCCGTCAATCATCAATGATCTTGTCGATCATTGATCCCGCGCAAATGGTTGATCGCGGTGCATAATCGGCTGTTATTTCAAGTGAGCTGGCCGGTGCGCGTCATCTTGCGGTTGACATTCCAAAAGAACGTATAAATAAGGGCTGTGCTTGTGGCTGTGCCTGATAATGTGTTGCAAGACGGTTTTCACCTCCCGTACTTTTCAAGAATTAAGCTTCGCGCAGTGGTAACCACCTCTACACTCTTATACAGAGAGAAATTAACTCGAGAACACAAATCGGTATGAACTACAAAAATCTCAATCTAAACAAAACTCATATGAAAGTATACATATTTGCATGACATTGCCTTTATTTATTTTACTAGGGCCATGAAATCAGTTATTCTATACACGTTACTCGTTGCATTTTTAATGGCAACGCAAGTTCAGGCATTTTCTTGGGACAAATGGGCAAAGGGAAGGAACTGGGGAAGAAGCCCAAATGTAAACTATCCGGCCACAGGAATCAAAGATGATTATAAAAAGTGGAAACAAGCGAAAGGTAAGATAGCATAACCTGACAACCATTTTCCGTTTATAAACCGCATTGTAGTGTACAGGTATATTTGTAAACACTCTTTTTAGGCCACCACCAGCTAGTAGCAAGATTCCCGTTTCTGATCAACTTTGATTTGATTGAGTGAAGGACGAAAGTTAAAGTGCATAAGAATTGCGCGATTGTTTTATGTTCATTGAGCTTTAATTATTCATTGAAGAGTATCCATCAACGTATACACAGTGGCGTAGCGCTCATTGGTTAGGGTTAGTTCAAAAACTAAGGGCCCCCAACAGTTAGGGGCCCCCATCAGCCACAGAGTCTATCGCCCAGAAAATTGGAAAACGTAAAAAATGCAGGTGAAGAATCAATGGGAAAATGCGAAATTAATATAGTGCTACATAATAAAGCCTCCATCGACGACGGTAGCTGATTTTTTATGCCATCTCAAATTAAACAAAAGTTATTCATAAAAGTTGTTACATATGTTGTTATTGTTATTGTTACTGTTATTGTTATTGTTATTGTTATAGACACGGAATTTTCCAGAACATTCTATAAATATTCAATATAAATATAATATCTCAGTCAAACAATGACAACAGGGGCCCCCACACAGAATATGCATGCCTATAAGGGCCCCCTCTTCCTCCGTTACGCCACTGCGTATACACTGATAAATAGAGAAAATACAGGACCAAGAGCTGGGCCTTGTGGGAGAACAATACTCAGCCTCAGGTCGAGAATGGAAGAGGAAGGGCCATTAATGTGTTCAAACTGACTTCGAGAATCGTGATGATATGGCGAATCGTTTTGGAATTGCATGGTGGAACTGTTCTATACAATAGCATTGCTAATGGATCAAATGCAGCAGACAAATCAAGTAAAACAAAGATGACGGATTCCTTCTTATCCAAAATGTCATTCTGCTGCCTCAATAAAGTTTTCTCCATACTATGGAATGCCTTGTACGCTGATTGGAAAACGTGCAAAATCGTTTTCAACAATTGGCATTAGCTAAGTTGAACAAACACTGTTTTTTCTGATCGGCTTCTAAAAAACGTGCATGGGATTGGAAACAGGACGGAAATTGATCCATGGCAATTGAAGGTGCATCAAGAAGACTTTTTCCTTGCACTATTTCAACCTGACATTTTTGTATCTTATAGTAAAATCGTGTAAGAGTGCAAGGCTTTGTTCATCAGCTGCTGCTTTTAGATATCTTTGATCTATGTTTTTCTGTTTCTCTACATGTCACTTATTTAATTATAATATACTTGCTTAGATTCATAGATCAGATTGTTGACCGCTTGATACTGATTCACGAAAGATGTCCTATCGATCAAAAGTTTATACACCGCCACTCCCACTCGCAATAAACAGAAATATGGAGTTTTTGTCTGTCGAGGTTGTGCCGCGGTATCGCGCATTCATTATTGTCGAGTTTTAATTAATCTCCGTTGCAGGCTTAAGAGTTAAGAATTTATGATCATTGTGGAGTTTTAATTAATCTCCGTTGCAGGCTTAAGAGTTACGACTTTATGATCTTCAATTTATACACCGTCATATCAGTGCTTGTTCCAACAAAGCAAACAACTTATTATTTATAGCAAAGCAAATTAATTAGACATATGACTTATTAGTATAATTATTTTAATTATTTTCAGAAAATATTTTTCATGGACGAGAAGACAGAACTGGTCGACTAAAAAGAAGCTTACTTCGAAGAATCACAAAGGGCGAACATGTGATGATGTAATCATAGATCATGCCTCACTTCTTGTCTTGTGAAATTATTTTATTGTAAAGTAATGAAAAACATAATGTTAATTTGATGCTAAATAAATATATATTGTTCGATTGCTGGAATTCTAGATCCTTCGATTCATTTCCTGAATCTTATCAATCAGGTCTTATATTTTCTACCTACCCTGCATGCACATATGGATTGCCTTAAATATTCATGTCTTTCATTCATTTATCCACATCCATATCTACCACATATCTATCCATACTTTTCTGATAAAGTTTCAAATAATTAAAATGGTTGCTTTTCATAAGGCCGTGTAGAAATTTAAGCTAAGCATGCAGTAGAACAACAATTTACTAAATTATAGTAAATATCATGCATAAACAGGACATTATTACATTTATAATATTCCATAAAAAAACGACAAAAACGTATATACACTCTAAGTAACAATTTATTGAAAAAGATGTTTTATAGCAGTCACTGGCAACTTGAAAAATTGTTCAAAAATGAATTATTTTCGCGAATGAAATCTTGTAATTTATTTTTGAAAACTCTCTCAGTCTCAGAGATCGTGAGATTTTTCAATTCAGTTGGCATATTATTCCAAGTTTTTGCACCATGGTAGCTAAAATTTCGCTTCAGTGCATTTGTTCTTGGAAAAGCCAGTTTCAGCATGGTAAAATTACTGCGAGTCTGCGTAGATTAATTATATTGATCGTTTACTGAAATGTGAAACTGGTCTGATATTGATGTAGGAACTTCATTTTTTAGAATTTTGCGCATAAACAAGAACGTCTTAAACAATCTTATCTGGTTTAGTGGTTGCCAATTCAGTTTGCTAAGTACATCTTTTGAACGAATCTCCCAATTATCTCAGTTATAACTCTTGCTGCCCTATTTTGAAGCTTTTGAAAGTTTCAATTGCAACTCTAGTTTACAATTTTGCCATCTTAGAGTCCTTACGATGTATAGTCAACAACATGACGACGTAATATAATGAAAGTCAAAATAATTAAGAAAAGAAACAAATAATTAAAATCCCATGGTGGTTTAAGCCTCTTTTCCATTCATCGCAAGATATACCTCATGACAAGCTCACCGAACCGCAGCACACTATTCTCGACGGTGCCAGTCTCCTTACTGCGGCCGAGTTTAGTAGACTTGAATTTCGTTTTTTTGTGTTTGCATGTCAGCAATTCAGGGGGGTTATGAAAATTAATTATGCTTGCCGGGCGCACAGGAAGCGGTTAAAGGAAGATGCACATGCGTTCCTTTCATATACGACAATGAAATGAAATATTTAACTCGAATTGAGGAAATGTTAATTAAGCGTGGAACGAGGTTATACTAAGTCTAAGGGCATATGGCTAACGTGAGCATTCAAATTCTAAGTGCATACAATGCTGATATTCCCTGTTTATTTAGACATTCTTGTTTTGTTCCCTTATATATATACATTAAAGAAACAGATATCTTTGGGTCTTGTACTCCTTTAACTGTTTAATATACTGTATGTTTTGTTAATATGTGTGTCTTGTTGATATTTTGATCGTGGACATGGTGTATTGAGAGTCCATATTAATTAAAGTGATTTTAATCTGTTTCTGTTTCTGATCTGTTTCGCTGTGGATTAAGTTGTTTTCTCGCTAACATGTGCCAATCGAGGCAGCAATTTCCTTGCGACAGTAACTCCTAGTTTTAATTGGATGCAAGTATAAGTGACATAAGTCGCAGCAAGCTTGCGAGTTGGTTTCTGCGATGTGTGGAAAAGAACCTTTAGATCTAGATCTCGTCCTAATTCTTTTTTTCAATGCCAATGGTAAACCATAAATTTTTACGTCTTGTATACGACGCATGTATTTCAAGCTGTGAGAAGTAGTACTTAGCAAAATGGCTCAGTACACTGAAGTATAGTAGAACACTTCCGAGCAAAAGCACATGCTTTAACCACCTCAAACTGTATTTAATTCATAATATTGACAATACACGAGAGGTTTTCTTTGCAATCATTTATTGGAACGAGTTTTTGCCGTCGTCACCGCTTGCTCTCCCATGTTGATCTTTATATCTTTTATGAACTGACTAAAAAATCAGCCCCCTTGCTGGGGCTGGCTCGCGTCTGTTTTTGTAAGCGATGTTTTTGTCAACACGCGGACGTCAGCCGCAAAGTAAGGAAACTAAAAAATCTTGTGTTTTGTCATATGTGTTGAAGATTACCACAAACTGATACAAACACAGTTTTTAATCCAGTCCCCCTCGGCAATCTCACGTCCGTGTTGACAAAAACGTAGCTCGCTAATAAATATATGAAATTCCCAGCCCTACTAGTTGACCTGCATCTAAGACGAAAGCGGACTTACAGCCTCATTAATTATTAGAGACCTTTAGCTAGCAGGACGGCGACGGCTATTAACACAATGAAATTTATGACAGTGTAGAAAGAAAATGCATAATTAAAGGTCCCTTGGGAGTTTTAGACGTCGTCCTTGCTCTGTTTACAACAGCAAAACAAAGATTTTCACGTTTTGTATACAACGTCTGCCTTTCAAACCGCGAGAAGTCGTCCTCGCCAAATTGGCCTAGTATAGAAGTCTTCTCAACTATAAACCTCTGTCTTAACCTTCTAAATTACAATACATTCATACAACGGATCATACAAGACATGTTAATCTTAAAGTTACTTATTTGAACGAGATTGTTTTGGCCGTCGTCGTCGCGTTGCCGTCACGTAGGCATAAGCAAAATCGTTGATTCGGCCTACTGGTTGCCGCTACTTGAACGTGCATGCTTATGCAAAATACTTGGTTGTTATTGGTTGTGACTGAACGGACTAAATCCTGAATAAATTGAATGTCGATAGCCTACTGTACATGCACGTCTTTTGTGCATATCCGCGATGTTAATGCGGGTCTTTCAAACTTATAGCTCATCGATCGATCGTAGTGAATAGTTATACTGATGGATAGATTTATTACTTAAAAGTCTCGCAGCCTAGGCCTTGCACGTCGGCTGAATAATGTTAAGTTGTACAAGTGTTTAAAAGTCAGGACTAACTGTATTAAAAATAGGTACGCTAAGCGTACACGTATCTCAATCAATATTCAGTAGCATGTAAAAATATTAAGAGACTGATGTTTAAATGAATATATTTTTTCTATGAACATTACAAATATCTATTATAAACAGTTGACTAGTTAAATGATCGAGGTTAGATTTATACAGGGTCCGTACATGTGAAGAAGAGTGAAATTCAAGGCCATGAATCAGCAAATTCAAGGATTAAATACTGAAGAAAAGGGGTTAGAAATCAGTAAAATCTGACGTTGGATTGTTCAAAATGCAACTTTAATTATGCAACTTCCAAACAGCTTTGTCAGACAGCCTTTTTATACATTTTTTATTTTTTGGTGTCAAAAAACATACATATGCATTATATTATTCCACATTTTGAGCAAAATTTGTAGTCTTTGGCACCAGAACAGCCACACACTGAGCAAAACATTTTGGTAAATGTCCTTTGACAGTTTGACTCTCAAACCATAGATATAGGAGACCTAGATTGCTGACTCGGCTCAACCGACGTGGCATATTTTGAAAATCCAAGATGGCGGCTCAACCGGGCAAAAATCACAGAGAAAGATAGGGAAAAACCATGTTTTTTGCATTTTGCGTCGTCCTAAAGCTTCCGATCGCGTTCTATCACTTTATTTTGGAAAGAACTAACTAGTGTGAAGGTTTTGGATGAAAATTTGTACAATCAGTACAATTTTATACCATGGTTAATACAAATTACGATTCAACCGGGCAAGATTGGGGAGGCCTGCAGTTTCGCGCGGTTTTCGTCTTTAGTTTCTTCCTGTGTATTCCTTCAGTCTTTTACGAGTTTTTCTCAAGTAATATTATATATTTCTAACTATTCCAAAAGCTATTACTGTTTATTTTGTTCTTTCATTGTTATTTCGACCAAAATACAGTCTTTTCATCTGAAAATTCTAGGGCTTCTATTCCATCTGGGGTTTTTTTATCGAAAAGAATGCTTGAAAGTCGGCCAGAATCGTGTTCAGTGTATTACTACAAGACAGACGTGGGATGTTATTCGATTTTCCTTCCATAAGTAAGTCTATGAAACACACACACATCACATATTTGTACACTCTATGAAACACACACACATCACATATTTGTACACTATAAGTCTATAACTTACATCATATAAACAGTATAATAATAGAATAAAAAGAATTTGTTTTGTAAATACTGTAATGACAACGTCACAACAAATGTAGTTTTGAGTTTGGCAGCTACAATATAAAACTATTTACAGTTCTAATAAAAGAATATTAGACCAAAAAAGAACTTCTTGTTTTGATGTCTGTGTTAGGAGAGTCTCTCTCTATATATGCATGTTGACAACAACTTTCCTTGTCCTGTTCAAAGTCAAAAATGTTTTAGTTTTGTTAACATCAGTGAACCAAAAATACATCTTTCCCTTTGCACTATTGGATTTCCTATAACCAATCCCAGCCTGCTAAAAAATGAAATGGGCAGACTCAATGCCAATCAAATATTCATTCTTGTGTGAGAAACACTTCACACCGGATGATTATACTTCACACCCGATGATTATATTAATCCATGGTGTTGCAAGGTGCCCTACTTTATTATTTTACTCTGTCTAATGCCAGACAATTTTACTCATCAAGACGAGAGCAGTGGCACTTAATGGGTTAACTTAGCCTACCTGCAAATGTGTATAGTTAACCCATTGAGTCGTTTTGTGCCCTACTTAATTATTTTACTCTAGCTACGCCAGACAATTCTACTCGTAAGGGGAGAGTGCTGATGCTTGGGTCAGCTGTCTCAAGGGGAGAGTGTCCGAAGGGAAGAATGCCGACTGCAGAGAGCAATCAATAAAATGCCAATCCAAGAAATATCTAAACGAAGATGCCGTCCCATCTATTTTTGATTATCAATGATGAACCAATCAGGTTTCTTGGAGAGAACTAGATACTAACTGTGAAGGTTTTTGATGCATACCAGACACATTAGGCAGTTTCTTCAAACTAGTTTCCATTGAAAACTTTCTTTGTCACTAGTTCTCTCTACAAACCTGATTGATTCATCACTTTTCACTGTCCAGGCCCTATAGACTTGAGATCCCTTGACATCTGCAGCAGCAAGGAGGTTGTCAAAGTCACACTAAACAGAGCATCAGAATTTTCGCACCAGCAGACCAAATAAATCAAGTAAAATAGGCTTTAACTTCAAAATACTTCACAGAATTATTCCTTGTTAAATATCCCAACCGAGATCCTCGAGAAAAAAAGCACCCAAAGAACCAAAACCTTTATTTTCTGCAACAAAATGTCTCGAACTGCTCAACCGACCATTGTGACGATTTCAGAAAACATTGGGCCATTCCATTTATTAAGCGCACCCCCCCTATTGAGGGTTTTCAAAAAATACCCCCTGGATATTGCTTTAGTAATAGGGTATGTGGATTTCTCATTTTAACATTTCCCGTGGATTTTCTAAACCTTTGTTAACCTATTGAGGGTAACATAATTTCTGCCCCTGGATTTTTGGATTTTGTTAAAATGGAAATGTTGGCGAAGGGGGGGGGGGGGGTCTCAAAAATTTTTTCGGACATACTGAAAAAAATTTTCCGCACACATCACATTTTTTCCTAAATATGAAAAAATTTATCCGGATATACCAAAATTTTTCCGGATATATCATATTTTTCCTACCCTGGATTCCAGAGCCTTCGACAGTAAATAATAAATTGAAATGTCGCGAAGGCTCTGGTTCAACGGGGCGATTCTTTGACTAAGCCGCGCCAATCACAAAACAGAATTAGTGGTTTTAGTACAACCGTTGAACCAAAGCCTTCGCGACATTTCAATTTATTATTTACTGTCGAAGGCTCTGGAATCCAGGGTATATTTTTCCCGGAGATGATAAAAAATTTCCGCAAAATATCATAAATTCAAGGTTTCAAAAGTGCCCTTTGGGCAAACAAACAAAGGCAATCCTTAAGACATTTTTAACGCAATTGTTAATTGTTATTTTCACAGATTATTTTATAGTCATTTAAAAAACAGTGCAATATAAAAGATACTGAAAAATCGATGTTATAACTTTTTGAATTTTTATCAAAATAGGCTAAAACCTTTAAATAGGATAGAACTCATTATCCTAATAATATGTATCATTAATTTGTATGAACTTTTCATGAAATTGTTATTTGTTACATTCAGAATTGATCAGAGGTCGAAAAACTTCAGTTTTAGTGTTCCAATGGCATATGCTCATTAATAGTAATTAGTAGGTACATCAGAATATCAATACCAGTTTTTCAAAATTTTTGTTCCTACTTTGTCATGCAATTTTGGAATTTCCCAACCAATTGCCAATAATCTAACAGTTTAAAAAACACTTTTTAAGAATAATGAAAGGTTTCTGCCTACATGCATTTGAATAAAAACTTAAAAAGTTATATTGTGTCAAGCTTTAAGGTAAAAGTCTTTGGTAACTATCTGTTATAAATTGATAATTTTATCCCAAGTGGTTATCTGTTCCATAGACTGACGATAAAAGCAGCTTAAAAAATGGCATTGACCATTTGCAAACTTCCATTTGCCACCCCAAAAGTCACATCGTAGCAATAAGTCACATCAGGCTCTGAGTAAAACATTACTTCTATTTCATCAGAATCCAGATCGGATGTCTGTACTTCTCCAACGTACCATCCAGGTCTCCAATGCGAATCACCAATTTCGTCCTTGGTCCATTTTACCTTCACTTGGCTCCCAATTTCAAAGAATTGCTCCAATTCTGACCCATTGTGTAACATAAGATGCCCTTCATTTAACAGTTGTGAAACGTTCATTTCATACAAACATTTCGGTTCTACAACGTAAGTTATATTTGCCATGGTTTCCTCAAAGTCAAGGACTTCTTTCACTATCGCTAGATACCAACCTTCATGCCACCCTGTATCCTTGCAGTCGTCTTTGCCCCAAAATATCTTAACCCTTGCTCCACGTTTTAGAATATTCTTGAGCGGTTCGCCAGCATTCGTGCAAGATTTCATTGCAACGATTGTGTTAGGCAACTTAAGATTTAATTCTTTGTTGTTTTCGATCATAACGTACTCTGTAAGGTCTTCAAAGACGTCTTCGATGTTATCCATTGTGATCTCTTTTGGTACAGATATCTTTGAGGTGGATGAATGAACAGACTGAACTGCTGCAGACTGACGTGGACGACTAGATGACAAGCATGGATTGGTAGGCGTTGAAAATGTTCTGTATCTGTAAATTGGTTTGTTCTTCAACTTAAGTCTTTGCAACTTTTCTTCATTTATAAGTTTTTTTGCGATGGAAATAAGTTCCAGAAGCAGTTTACGCTCTCGTCGAAAACAAAGACGTTTTTTACCATTTGCCAGCAATGAAACATTTAACAGAATTCTGTCTTTATTTCCGATTGTTGGCAAACCATGCCAATGCAATACAGATTTTAAATAACTGAGCTGCAACTTGCCTAATTCCTTCGTCGTCTTGGGGAGATCTTCTCCCATGTACGGTTTTACTTGTTCAGGCGGATTTTCCCCTTCACTCCGAGAAATTCGTTCCACAAGTTCATGTTTTTTGCCAGAAATTTCTAAGTTCCTTTCCTTGCATAGTTTTATCAGGTCTTCCTTTTTTCTGGAGAAATGAACATGTTCTCTCCACTGGTCCCGTCTTTTGTTGTCATCCATATCTTTTTTCATTTCTTTTGTTTTTTCAGTGAAATACTTTGATACTTCCTCTTCAGTTGTCCACGATAACAATGCTAGGCTGCGAATAATGTCTGAGGAAGGCTCAGAAACAACAAGATAGGCTAAGTCTAAAACGTGACTGGGTAAAAAGCATCCTTCAACAGAGTCCCAAACGCCCTTTTCAAGGTTAGTTCGTTGTTCGAAAGGAAGATAATGTAATTCTTTTGTTTCCAACCATCTTACATAATCAGGTAAGGGCTGACGATGAAATCGCTCCACGTTTGAACCTTCCCACTTTTCGTCCTTCCGATAGATTATTGTGGTATACTTGTCACGCCAAGACCTTCTTAGAATAGCGTTTTCGTTTTTAATCACTTTGTAATCTTCAGACAATAGCCCATGGAAGTCCTTGTTAACTCCCCAAACATCGTGCAAAGATTGTAAAAGGGACCCATCACGTACCGAATAATTTTTCTCACATAATTCTTTGTTTGCTTCAGACAAATTTAAGAACTCTTGGACAGAAGCTTCGTCATCAAAAACCCACTGATCTCGATGAAGGCCTCTAAAGACTGATATATACTTTCCACCAAACGTCACATCCTTTAAACAATCTATAACTCTTTGTGCCATATCTTCGATGTTTTCTTTATGCTCATTTCCCCCCGGGCCGGTTGTATCTGGATGGATTAAATGGCTGCAAAATGGCCCGTGATCGGAAAGGGCCTTATTTACTTGAGGGTGTACCCTTTCTACAAAGTTCCTTTTGCTATTATATTCAGCAAACGAAGTTTGAATTACACGGTCCAGACTGAGAAAATTACATAATCTGACTAAAGACATTTGAACTAAAGTACTTGCGGGTTGTTCGGATGCACCGTTATCCACGACAAATAAAAAGTTATTTTTAAGTTTTCCCGTGTTAGGATTTCTAAAGTATTCGTCAAAACACGGTTGGGTCATTAAAAAAAGTATTTCATTCAATTGTCGATAAACAGTTTCTGGTTCGTAGTGGGAGAGGTAGACAAGGTTTACTCCTTTTCCAGATCGAGTGACAGAAAGTCCTGATGATGGCGATGTTAAAGGCAAGTTTAGTTTCTCCGGATATAGCGTTTCTAAGAATAGATGGGCCATTGGGGACACTGCATTTTTTCGACCTTGCTCCCAGTCATGATCAGGCAGAATTGCATCCCTTTGTCGCCATGTTTTCATCGGCTTTTGAACAGGTGCAATATCTCCGTGAACTACGCTTTTTGCATCCTTGGAGTCAATGAAGAAGCCGTTAGATTGTTCAGCAGCAAGGTCAACAAGATAGTTAACATTTGACGAGGACCAGTGAATGTTTATCACGAATTTTGCGACACCGATTCTTGGCGGTTGGTGGAGAGAAATGCATGCATTGATTCCTCTCCCATCGTGGTGTCGTTTCGCCTGTAAAGTATTTTGTTTATAGTTTTGAGTGTAGTTATAACACGCAGACAGAGAAATATTGAAGTCTGGATCAGACAATGAAATCACAAGTTCCCTCGCCTTCTTCATGTTCATACTGCTATCTGTTGTCCTATACAAAGTATCAATTAGGAGTCGGGGGTGACTTTGAATTCCTCCTTGCATAAATGCGTACTCCAACAAAGGAACAAGTTGCGGATTCTCCTCGCATTTAAGCTTTCTGCCCTGACCAGGTTTGGTGTGTAATATTTCCTTTTGCTTCCGCTTGCTAATGATCCTTTGTGTGAGAGCCATTTGTTGTCTGTTTGTCATGTCGTTTCTTACGGTTTGTGAAGTGACTTTGATATCACGAAAGCTATTAAGATTCGGAAAGAAATTATCGCGACATTTTTGCACTCTTTGTTTGTTACCAACACCAAGTAGTGATTTCGATACAAAGTTCACACTTGTTACCCTTTCAAATAAAGCTACGGCTGTATCACGGTCTCGTTTGTTATCCATATACTTTATAGCGTCTTGGAAATCCTTCCCAATCGCATTTTCAATTTTACTGTTGACGTTTTTTGTATTATCAATTGATGCGGTAATGAAAGAGAGAAGTGATGAAAAGTCGCAACTGGTGTTCTCTGCTATAAATGCCGTTCCTTTGATTTGAAATTGCATGATATTTAAATGTTTCGAAAGGATGTGAAACAATTCCGATGACATTATTCGACGGTTGCTCGAAGAGTTTGATTCCTTTTTATACAGTTTCGCCAGTTCTTGTGTTGGTACGACTGGACCATGTTTCAGCAAGTAGCTAGCAACTGTACGCGTCGCATTCAGATAATTTTTCTGGTGTGGTTTGCAGGACATCATTTTTCTTTTTAAGATTTCTAGGTTATCTTGCAAATTCCCTCTAACTTCGCTGCGACGAAATTGGTGTCCACCTTCTTGATTAAGGGCGACAGTTTTTCTTTTTGAATTTTTATAATACAGTTTTCCCTGTTGGTTGTAAAATTCCCGCCTCGCGCCACTGAGTGGTAAAACTGTCGAAAACATTGGGATTTTTGGTTGTGAATGCGGTAGATTGTGTGGTTGGTCGGTATCATCATTAGTGCTGCAGTGAGGTTTGCTTCCTGGCAAATCAGTATCACGGGAACAAGCATTGTCCTTTTGGTTTGTGAACACTTCATTTGAATTCGTCACGTTTCTTGTAATTGAAATTGTTGGTACATGTAAGTGATGAGACAAAGCCGACGATGTATTATTTGGCTCTTTTGTGCTGGAAGGCGCTTTGTATTTCCAGGGATTTTGTGGTGATTGTGTATCATCAAAAAGACTCGGTTTTTCTGTTGGTTTTGTTGTTTTTGGTGTTTGAAGAGAACTTGTAGAAAGCAACCTCGTATTTGTTGTTGGTGTTGAATTGTCCAATCGATGGGATCCAGGCGAGCAATTGTTATTTGGTTGTTTGGTCTTGAAAGGCACTTCCTTCTCCATTGCTGTCGATGTTGAAGTACTGCTTCTTTTTGATTGTAAATCATCAATTAAAGTAACACCAATTTTATTTTTAGGTTTGGTTGTTGTTTTCGGTGTTGGAGATATTTTAGGAAAACTTGTAGAAAGCGATTTCTGTTTTGTCACCGTTGGTGTTGAATGATCTTGTGGACTAGATCCAGATAAGCAACTGTTATTTGGTTGTGTTTTGTTAGAAGACACTTCCTTCTCCAATGTTAAAGTGCTTCTTGGCCTTGCTGATTGTAAATCATTAACAAAAGTAGGACCAATCTTACTTTTAAGTTTGGTTGATGTTTTTTGTGTGGTTGATTCCTTTGGGGAACTAGCAGAAAATGACTGTACATTCGTAATTTTATGGGCTGCGTGATCATGTTGACTAAAGCGAAAGCAAGAAGTGATCTTTTGTTGTCTTTTTTGTGGAGAAATTTCTACTTTCAAAGGTGATGATGCGCGCTTTCTTGCAGTCGGTACAAAGTCACCGAAAAAGCGAGGACTTGGTTTTTTTGTTGTTGTCGTAGTACATTTTTCTGCTGGAGCATGCTTTCGTTTTCTTTTGTTTGATACTACACTCCACGTATTATTATAATTGATGACCGGTAATAAAGGAGCAAAATGGTTAGGAGTAAACGTGTAAGACTGGTTTAGCCATCCTGACATGTTGGTCCACATAATAGTAATAAAACGGGCTGAACTAGGGGAAAGGCGTGGTTTGAAAGTACCATTCAGTAAAGCATACAGCCTGTGTTTTTTGTCAGGATAGATCATCTGAATAGTGCAATTTATAGCAGATGCCAATCCCATTATTTGTAGAACTCCCGAAAAAGCTCCGTTTTTCAATGTGATAATTATCTCTCTTTCCATCGATTCTTTAAATACGGCGGGTGACATGCGTCCAGGAGCACGATCGTTAAAAATGACTGCGTCGTAAATTGACCATTTTGTCATAGATGTAATATGATTGATCGCAGGATGATTAGAATAGAAATGTTGGTTTTTCAGTAGCTCTAGTGATGTAAGCAAACGCAGCTTAGTAGCCATTCCTTCATCACCACATATACCCCTACTGACGGCATTAAAAAGACAATTGCCATCAGCAGTTGTTGTTATTGGCTGAGTATTAGAACATCTAGCATTTTCTGGGAGAATAGAAAGAGAAGTACGGTCAATCATATGCTGCTTGGCATTTGCAAGTGACCAACGTCGGTCGTCTCAACGTGACTATCGCATCTTTTTTGGATGTCATTAGCTAATAGCTGTGCATTAAAAAATCCTTCATATTTCGATTTCTTCCACAAAACTTCCAAATTATATTTCGCTTCACCCTCTGTCATAAACATTGTGCGATCAGCTGTGATGCTAGAATCATAGAAGAATGAGATTCTAATTGCATTCCCCACGGAAATAATGCAGTTAGGTATATGCAGGGCTGCCCTGACCTTTTTGAGTGCCCTGGCCAAAATTTCCTTTTGGTGCCCCTTTCCCCCAAAAAGAGTAAAACAAGGTAATTTTATACCCCTTTATAATATTTGGGGGGGGGACTAAGTTGCCCTCCTCTCTGGGAAAGATATAGTTTAAAGATGATGTCAAGTCCGTTCTGCGCATCGGTTCTGTTCATAACAAAGGGAGACCCGCAGAAATAAACAGTGCCCAAATTTCGCATCTTTCATTCTTTCGAACTTTTCTGACACAAAACTCTGGTTTATATTCTTTTACGAGCATAGCAAACCAGAACAGATAGTTATTCAGTTATAGCATTATATCAAATTTTACAACTAATATGGCAGTTCAAAATGTAAACAAAGAGTTGGTTTACATCACGGACTTTACACCATCTTAATGCTTGTTTATAGTAATATTGGAGTTTTCCGATCGTCTTGCATGTATCCTCCCAGAAAACAATGAAAAGAGAATTTTACGTGATGTGCAGAAGATCTAAATAACAGCGACCGGTTGTTCAAAGCTGGGTTAGCAATAACTCTGGGTTAAAATTTAACTCGTTGTTTTAGTTTGTGCACTACTTTTAAATGTCTGTTTCATTTAAAACTTTAGAATAGAAAACTACTATTGCTCCAGACGGATCTTCTGAAGAAATGTTTTCAAGAAGCTGTTGGAAAATTTGTTCTTAATTTCGAGTTAACCAAGGGTTAAACAAACCGGCTTTTGAACAACCGGTCGCAGAATAATTTTATATCCCGCCATTTTTATGTATTTTGGCGGGAAATTGAAATTTTCAAAATAAAACAAAAATACTATTTACTGGTAAAGGTAGTGTACAGAGCATATATTCATGTGGTAACTTTTAATATTTGAGTTTTTAATTGCCTTGCAGTACATATAAAATAAATCGATGGTAGGCAACCGTTGCTCAGCCGGTAAAATATCTAATGCCGGTAATATATCGAATTATTTATACATGTCTTGATGAAATTAATTTTTAATATTTTTGTACGTGCTATCGATGTCTTACCTCAAAGCCAAAGGATTTTCCTTTTCCAGCTCAATATTATTTTACTATGTTTCTCAGTTTAATTTATTGGGAAAAATAACCGAATATATGACTTTGAATATAAACAATGATGTAGTCAGTATCGTATACATGCACAGTAGCCAGCTATCAAAATTCTGATATACCACCTGCTATGTGGAAGTTTTCAGGCTGTGCAGGCTATACCTCGAATTCAATAATCTAAACAAACATAACTGCAACATTTCATTTCAAAGAATTTATACATGTAAAAAATGGAGGCTTTTTTGGTACGATTTGCTTCACGTGGTAGGTATATCGCATACCTCGAAACCCATCTTGATGCTAAGCTAGATGATATCAGAAAACGACTACAAAACGAGTGTTCAGATCTGTTACCAGTCCATTTTTCCTTTCTTTTCAAAAATATTAAAATATCTGTGATACAAGAGTCCAAGTTATCCGTACGACAGTGTGCAGAATTAAAAATTTTAAAATCAAAGGTCGTTTATAACATGTCACTGCTTTTGGAGGATACTGTGGACAGTAACGATGCAAACCAGAAGTCGACGGCTCTTCATACGGAAATAAATTTATCGGTACCTGACGAAACAAAATTACAGTCAGCACGTCTTTCTCGATGCAGACAGTCGGACACTGAAAATATTTCAGATGTACAAGACTTGGGGCCTGCTGCCAGTGCTGGCCAGACTGGAAATAGTAATCGAAAGAACAAAATCGATACCTATTCAAGAAATGATATTGAAACACAAAACTCATGGATGGAGAAAGAAATGATGATATTTTGGAACACAAAAGCTGAGTCACTTCAAGTATCTAGTGAAACAGTGCATTTTAAGAAACAAGAACTCATCGGTGTCCTTGAAGTTTCTTGGGCGTTTCAAAAGGCGGATTTGTTAAAAATAAGAATCGCTAAAGTTAAAATTCGACAAGAACGTTGTATGAGTGTATTCAATGAAAAATATGACAAATTTGAAAACCATGTTGATGTATTATACATATCCATGCAGATCGACAAACACGAGGAGGAAGTCTCTAAATTACTACATGAAATCCATGTGAAACACGAAAGAATTTTAGACTTACGTCAATCAAATATTAGTAAAGACTCGAAAGAAATAACTGACACAGAAAATGAAATCCACATTCTATTACACCAACTAAAGTGTACTACTGATTATCTGTACAAGGCGTTATGTGTTCAGGAGAATCGTTTGGACAACTTCGAGGAAAGATATATAAATTGTGTTGACACTGAAAATCCGCCTCTTTTGAACACACAGGAAATGGAGGAATTAGCTTTAAATATATTGCATACAGAGCACGAAATGGCATAATAAATGTTCAAGCATTACTTCATGTTCAACATCAGTCGAGCGCTTTCAAATATATGGATAGTTCAATTATATTTGTAGTTTTAAGAATTGGGACGATGTCATGCATGACATTTGATATTAGACTTTGCCTTTGTTGTCTAGATTGACTAGATTAGTAGATATTTATTTCTTTTGTTATATCATTTACTGTAACCAATACCACAAAATAGAAATAGAGCCAATACTATTATAAGCCAAGCCACCAGAAAAAGGAATAATAAACGTCGAAATCATATCAGCCCTTAGATAAAGACGCCATATTTACCCAACGGCTATGCTTGCCGGGATTATATAAACACGCTCTTAGTATAAACGAGCTTCCCGGTCGGTCAGGAGGAAGCAGGACGAAGGCAATCCGACATTACTTTTCGGCTATTTGGCTTAAGTTTTCACTCTTACAAATTAATTACAATAACAACCCAATTATCCCTCATATGGTTATAAACTATTCACTGAACTATATATTGTGGAACAATTGATCTGTAATTGCGGTGCGCGTGCCATTTTTCGGCACCGCATTTAATATATTCTGCCTGTGAGTTTGTCCGTTAAGGTTTGTTAGTTTGTTCGCGTCAGTACGTTCCTGTCTTTCCTTAATCGCCTACTAAAAATTTCTTGTACGTCTAGGAATTTATTATGATCGACTGTTTGCTAGGTTTTATCTCTGGTTTTATGCGTCAGACAAGGACAAAAATACCACTGTTCGAATCAGCGTGAAAAGTTGTATTTACGGATGGAAAATTGTTTTCAAAATCGACTTCTATTCTAGCGATTTATGACCTTTTAAAGACAAGCCGCTCTGAAATAATCCTTCACGTTTTCCGAATTCCTTTTTTCCTTGAGGAAAGTTTTCTTTTCTATTTTAATCACGATAGACTTTTTGCTGCGCCTTATCTCTGGTTTTATGCGCCCAATAAGGACAAAAATACCACCGTTCGATTCAGCGTAAGACATTGTACTTATGAATGTCAAATGTATTCCAGGTGATCTCGTGTTCGTATTTTAGCCAATCAGCGCTCAGAAAGGGTTGTCCGAATAGAAATCCATTTTGATGTATTCAGTCAATTATATCTTTCGTTATTCTTTATGAAACTAGTTGAAATTTTGTAATTATGTTTAGTTATGAGAACTATAGCTCTGACAAAAATATGGAATCGAAATAAAGTATATTACAGGAGATATTCAGTTGTTTTAATCATAAAATGGATTTCTATTTGACAGCTAGTGCCAGTACTTTTCCGCGTATCAAGATCATCTGGTTACTAAACAACAGAATTCTAGCGATTTATGGCTATTGAAAGTCAAGCGAGATTGCATTGTCGACAAATGCTCAAAATTATTAAACTAGTTAAAAATGCAGTACGTTCGATTCTTGATAACTTTCGTATCGTTGGTTTTCTCGTTTTCGGCCGTATGCCAGTGGATTCGTCTCACTTTTCTCTTCATTTTGATAGTATTTTGAGCCCAAAATATTTTATTTTGAAGGCTTTAAAACGCAGTTTCGACCCTAACGTACGGACCAACTGGCGGCCGACAGGAGAATGTAGCGTGCTAAATATAACTTCACTTGTCCATGTAGGCGGAAACGCCGAAAGTTTTATTTGTAGGCGGGCACCGCATTTTAGTACTGTGTCTGGTTGAGTAGTTATTCTTTGCGCTATTGGCTATTGCTGTGTGGACAAAAATTCACATCAGTAGAAAAGGAGAAGTCAGTATAGCGAACGTCTAGCGACCGTAACGACTGGGAGAAACAGAAAACAACAATGTCGCTGGGATAGAATGGGATAGAACAAAGCCCATCTCAACGACACTGTTATTACTAAAATCACTAAACTGGCCACATCCCGCTAAGATTTTCAAACAGGGAAAGACGTTTGATAAACGGGGAAAGACGTTTGATAATTCCAAATTCAATTTTCGTTCAGTCATGTGAGCAAAATGATGAAGTCATGTGATCAAATTGTTTCATCATTTTGGTCACATGACTTCACGATTTTGTTATCAATTTATTTTTGTACATGGGTTTCTAATTTTATTATCCAATCAGGTGCGTAGTTTTGAATTAAACGTCAGAAATTCGTTGCTCAACAGTCAAGTTATTCAAACGTAAACAAGGTCACAAACATCCAAACGAAGGTCAATGCAACAGAATATATGAAATATTCGTATTATGTTCATGTTAAAGTTCCATAATCGTAATAAACAATCTATCTAGTATCTATCTTATAATATGATCTGCATTTTAGCGAAAATATGATCTCCATCTTGTAATATACTGAGTTGTTTCGAAGTTGACTGGGAGTAATGATTATAAATAGCACTGTCAAATCGTGAAGTCATGTGACCAAAATGATGAAACAATTTGATCACATGACTTCATCATTTTGGTCACATGACTGAACGAAAATTGAATTGGAATTATCAAACGTCTTTCCCCGTTTATCAAACGTCTTTCCCCGTTTGAAATTCTTAGCGGGATGTGGCCAGTTTAGTGATTTTAGTAATATTTTTGGTCGTTTATGGTTGCTAGGCGTTCGCTCAGAAACGAGCGACAGCTAACGACTTTATAGAAACTAGGCTTAAATCGATCAGTGAACGATGCATAGTGTAAACTTTTCGGGTTTTTAACTTATTATATCCAAACTGAACTTTAAATGAACTTCTGTATAATCTTGGGTCGTCTGCATTTTTTACTATTTTTCCGCGCTTAGCGGGTTAAGGGGTCGATTACATGAAGAGCTAGCCTGCATGGCAGGCGGTACGTAGGAAATACCGCCTGCCGCAAAACTGGGTGTAAATGAACTACCGCCCCTGCCTCGTCCCTCGTCGCTTCAGTTGGGAATAGAGATCAGTGGAAAAACAATGGGAGCGCGGTCCTCAAATTACGCGACCGCGCATACAAATGAGGGACTGTGGAAGAGTCAGCTACCGCCCCTGAAGCATCAACGCTATTTATAGATGCATTAATTAAGTAAATATTCAAAATTAGCCACTCCCAAGCTGCTCCCAAGTCCCAACTGCCAAACATAAAATAAATTCCTTGATTCTCATCACCGCCCGACTGAATTTTAAAATCCTCGTGAACGGCGTTTTATTTTTCGTTATACAATATAAATGTACCGCCCGACAAAATAATTCAAGACAGTTAATTTTTTCATATTTTATATAGAGTTTTTATTGCCATTTTAAACTTCCAATTTGAAACAAACAAAATTTTGAGTGAAATTTCATTGTATTTTAAAGAAACTCAGTCATTCTGTCATTGTTCGTGGAGATACGAACTATTGATATATAAATTATATAAATATAAAATATAAAAAATAAATCTCCCACTGTCTTCGACATTTCAAAGTGTAGACTGTGTCTAGTGATGAGAATCAGAAAATTTATTTTATGTGTTAATATAAACCAAGCCCGTTTAGCCGTTTAGCTGCCTTAAAACGGTGGTTTAATAAGCTCAAAATACAAAGCATGCAAGTCTATACTATAGATAATAGATTCATCATCAGTCAACAACCAAACTGAAAGTATTGAACCTTATAGAACGATAGTTTTTATTTGTTTACAACTATACATATTCAACGGGTATATAAGAGTTTAACTGTTATTTGATAATTACTGCATCAACCGGCCCCTTGTTTATACTTTGGAGGTTCGTATATAATATCTATCAAGTATCTTTGGTTCAGAACATGATAGGCCTATATGAAAATCCCACTGTTCGATTCAGTGAAGAAATATCTCCTAATTTCTATCGATAGTTTTAGTAAAATGTCAACATTATTGCGATTTATGGCCTTTGAAAGTCAAGCGAGATCGTATATTATCAAATTAATACGCATGTGATTGTCTGAACGAAAATATAGACTAGCCCATACCTTTCGCCGATCATAACTTCGGCCCCTTCGGACGTATCTTCTTTGTTAAATATTCTTGTTCGAATCTCTATCAAAAACACTATTTAGAGTGTTATTTTTCAGCTTGTATCTTTTAACTTGCTTCTTTTATTATGTTATTCCATTTCTGGTCTGACTTGACGTGAACTAATTTCAAAACGCAGAGTTTCAAAACGTCAAAACATTTGGTTAATGATTAACATTTAACCGAATTTAGCCGTTGATTGACAACTACATAAAAATACTAACCAATCCGTTTTTCCCGTTCACCAGCGGACGGGTAATTCAAAAACCCCTAGTTTTGCGGCAGACGGTATTTCCTTTGCCTCCCTAATTTTCGCTGCCTGTAGAAATACCGCCTGCCGCGCAGGCTACCTTTGGAATACTAGCCTAATGCTCTGCCAACTGAGCTACGCGGTCAGGTCGGTTCGAGCTCTATAAACTGTGGTTCGAGTGTGTGATATTTCGGAACTGAGTCTAGACCCTTCGATGTCAATGTAATCTAGTAATATGATTTTTTCTGTGTTGGTGTTGTGTACTCAGGTGAATATGATGTTTGTGATGTTACTCTGAGTGTATATCCACACTGGGCAGGCTTGAAAAATATGCCTGGCCACGGTGGGAATCGAACCTACGACCTTTGGAATACTAGCCCAATGCTCGTGGCCAGGCATATTTTTCAAGCTTGCCAAGTGTGGATATACACTCAGAGTAACATCACAAACATCATGTCTGTAGTGTATATTCGCTCTGCTAGCAGCCGGAGCATGCAGGTTTGGGACCACATAGCTTGCGATTTGCGACCGACAATATCGTATTTTACAACATTTCGCAACCAAACTTTGCAGTTTTACTAATTTTAGGACACTCTTTTGAGCTATAATGATAGATTTCGTCTTTCTTGTTTAGATAAAAAATTAGTCGATAGCTTGAATCATTCATTTTGCCAATAGGAAAGATAACTTGGGCCTTAACGACTTGATATTTGATCAATAAAATTTGGCCCAGGGATTTGAAAGACATTGTTCTAGCCAAAGTTTTGATCTTATTTATCAAACTCTTTGTAGAACTGATTATGCGTAAACGTCCACTCAGTGTCACCCTAGCGGTCACCAAGGGTAAAGTCCCACAATTACTAGCGGAAAAAGACACTACGAAGAAAACTCCGCGTGATAAAAGAAATCTCTACCTCGCCAAGGAAGGCGTGATTATGCCGGGAACCGAAGCTGCTGCTGGATTGTCGAAAAGTGATCTTCAAAAACGACAGAAGGCGGAAGAAGAGAAGAAAGTGAAACTTAAAATGCCACACTTCATTGTATCCAAAACAAGGTGAGGTCAGAGGCGTAGCCACGGGGAGGAGGGAGGGGGTCCGGACCGCCCACTTTTCTTTAGGACAAATTTTGAGATTCAAAACTGAGGAGAAAATCTCTACAGAGTACACGCGTAAAAATCTCACATCTTGTAGCAATTCTGTCAACAAGCCGTCAACAGGCTGTGTTCGTACTGCTTGTCACAAGTTGTCAACAAGTTTGGAAGAAGCTGTTAACAATTTGTAACAACTTTGTTGATATTATCAGGCTTGTTACAAGGTTGTTCCAACAAGTGCGATACAGTCATGATATAGCAGTATTGTTACAACCTTGTGTCGTCATCCTTGTAACATTCTTGTTATATCATAACTGTATATCAGACTTGTTAGAACAACCTTGTGACAAATCTGATGCCATTAAGCTTACAACAACTGGGAACAAGCAGTGCGAAGACAACTTGTTGCCAGCTTGTGAACAGATTTGTAACAACTTGTGCGTTTTTACGTGTGTAGCTATTTGGGGCTGGCTACACCCCTGGGTGAGGTTTAATTGTTTTGCCACTGGACTAAACTTACCCCATATTCATTCCGTTTCAGGCTATGTTTCCGTAACCTTCCGTTGCACATCGACGACAAAAAGCTCTCCGAGGTGCTACGAACCGTGTGCGATGGTAAACCGAAGACTGTCGGAAAAGTAAGAATCATGCGAAACATGGAAAGAGTGGATAGCTCAGGGCTCGGTAGATCAAAAGGGTTTGGATTTGCCGAATTCAAGGGCCACGACGACGCATTGGACGTACTGCGAGCAACGAATAACAATCCCGCGATTTTTGGTGCGGACCGAAGACCCATTGTTGAATTTGCTATCGAAAACAGTTTGATATTACAACGCTTAGAACAGCGAAAAACTAAAAACTTGCAAAAAGTTCAGCCCAGGGAATCGAATAGCGAGATGAAGACCGAGAAAAACAAAAGGAAACGCGAAAGGAGTGAAAATAGGAAACGAAAACGTGTTAGGAAAGATGAGAATGCAAATGAAAGTGTTGATAAATCTGTGAAAACGACAGAAACTGTTAGTTCTAATGTGGATTCAAGTAACAAATTAGAGAAAAATTGGTATGTTTCTAAATTTAACGGTTTAAAGAAAAAACAGGGCAGAAACATGGTAAAGCAGAAAGGAGTAGCGAGTAAAAGTCAAGATTTCGACCCAAACACGAAAAACAGTGACAAATTAAATTCGAGATCAAAGCACAAGGGAAAGGCTGATTGGGAAGAGGAGAAATTTAATCAAATCGTGGAGAAATACAAGACAAAACTATTTGGGGAAAATACTAAACAGCTAAAGGCGTCTCGATGGTTTGACGCCTAATATCTAATGGTATTTTAGAGTTTAAACACATATTGTCGAGCATATTGTAATGAATCTTTGAAATAAAAGCACTAGTAAAGCGTGCAGTCCGGTATCAGATCTGTTCAGAAACTCAGAAGGGTGTTAATACTTGCGCATCATACTCGCTGGGGCTGGCACGGTTAACCAGGATGATTTTTTTAACAAAAGCTCTTATCACGGCTCTGATGAACATCCAAAATGACATTTCAAAGTTGAATTCCAGTAACAACAGTATCAAGTTCCTTGTGTGATGTTACTCTGAGTGTATACTATAGAAATAATAGATATCTATTATTTCTATGGTATATCCACACCGGACAGGCTTACCTGCGACCTTTGGAATACTAGCCCAATGCCCTGCCATCTGAGCTACGCGGTCAGGTCGGTTCGAGTACGCGATATTTCGGAACTGAGTCTAGTTCCTTCGATATCAGTGTAATCTAATAATCATGATATTTGAACTAGAATGAACTAGACTCAGTTCCGAAATATATGCATACTCGAACCGACCGGACCGCGTAGCTCAGATGGCAGAGCATTGGGCTAGTATTCCAAAGGTCGTAGGTTCGATTCAAGTAACATCACACAAGCATCTTATTCACCTGAGTACATTACACCGACACGGCAAATATCAGTATCAAGTTCATTCAATTTCAAACGATCTTTAATGATCAGGAAAAAAAATTTGTGACACGATTCATTCCAGGTAGTCGAGGTGTCCCGGCTTACTAGTAATGAACAGCCTCCTGAGTCCTGGGTTACAAATTACAGGGAAAACACTAAGCCAAAGAAATGTCATGATTATGATCTGTTCAGTTTACTGTAACATTGCTACTGTACTTTGGGTGTTGTTCGGGCCCGGGAACATTTAATTGCGATCTTGCATTAATTACGCATGGACTCGCATGGTATTCAAAGTATATAGATCAGACAATGGTATTCAGTAAATTTTGTAAAATAAATCTTTAAAATCTCACAATTGAAGACACATCGTTTATAAGTGACAACAATAGTCAGGTTAAAAAAATGAATCTTACTGTATACACTATCGTAATGTTTCTGTTAAGATAGAAAAATTGTAATTATGAATCTTTCCAATCCCAAAATAGACCTGAAAGTTGTAGAAGCATACTATATGTATTTGAACAACACACTATAAATCTATGATAGTTATCGAATGATACACTATATATAAATCTATGATAGTTACTTTAATACTGACATATATTCACTATACTCTCATCAATTTTAGTGCGACTAGCTGACACATTAAATATACTTGAGCAATGTGGAACCACTTTTAAATTTTACAGTAGATCTGTACATGACCCCCCCCCCCCCCCCACCCCAAAAAATTGTCTGATTTTCATTCCATTGAATGCCAGTGCTCTGCCCTTTAGTAAAGTCGTCTGGCAGTAGACTGAGTAAAGGCGGATTTCCAGTCCTCGCATGAAGCTCCTTGCAGAGTGCATGCATGAGCACTTTCATCCAATCACAATGCTAAACAGTTAATTTTAATTAGATGCAAGCACTCGCAGCGAGGAGCTTCGTGCAAGGACTGGAAATCCGCCTTAATGCAACTTAATGATTAATATTTTGCCAGTTGTTTTTCATAGCCCAATCGTTCAAGTTGTTCATATGTAACTTAATCCATATATGCACAGAAAGTGGTCCTACAGAAAGTTAAGTAGTCCTAGTAGTCCTCTAGTAGTCCTACAGAAAGTTAAGTTAAATTTGCATAATTATACTTCCAAATTTAAAAAATGCTGATAGATTGCCACGACTGCCTGCTTGCTTGTGAATTGTTTAATTATTAAACACAAAAAAATTGACATTCTGCATGTAATTGTTAACATTATAACTCTACGCTTTGGCTATTTATTTCCAGTCATCTTCACAAAAATGCACCATTCTTATAAAGCCAACTATAACTAAAAAGATGTTGAAGATGACTACAAATAAATAGTTGCAAAATGCAGAGAAAATGTTAAAAATTGTATATTGTTGTCTATTGTTTTGTGTTTATTAAAATTACTCTACAGTAGCTATGGCAACCATAATTTTTGGTCTACTTTAATTAAAAACTACATATGAGTGCTAAACAATGTCTCAGTGCTATATGTTTGTGCCTAAATTTTTATATCAAAGTTAATTTTTCTCGCTACCAAAAGCTCGTAGATGATAAATAAAATACTCCAGCTGATACATCATATTAGGGTTAATATAATGAAAAGTTATCGAATAGTCCGAACAACATTCAGGACCATCTTTATACGAATGGAAATTATAACTCCAGAGCCAGAAATCCTTGTTCAGGTAGCCCGGTATCAGATGATGTTCGGGCGGGAGGGGGTGGAACATCTCCCGCCCTCTTTCGTCTAGGGTGTTCTCCGCTAGGACGCCCATCTTCGCTAAGCATCGTCCGACTTCTACATCTTCAGCAAAACTAGCCTCTGGACAACGGGATTTGTCTTCGATTACCTCGCCGAACCGACGAACTGTTTCTCGGCTAAATACATAACCAGCTCCACCACTGTTATACGAACCAAATGGTTTAAACTTTCGACCAAAATAGTACGGCTTCTCCGAGTCATAATGTGACACAAAATGACGTAAATTCTCCACAACCGTGAAGGTGTCGTCGTCCGCCTTTAGGAACCAATCCGCGCGATAGAGATAGTGCTTTTGAACATACTTCCACGCCGCTTTTGTTTTTAACCATAAATTCTCTCGTCCTTCCGGTACTTTAAGTGCGACCGAGGGTAAGCTGTCATCAGTCTCCGAGCTCATAAATAGCAGGATATTACACCTCTTGCCCCAAGTTTCTTTGATAGGCTTACATTTAGTTTTATGATTCTTGGGATTGGTCATGACCCAACACAGAACTTTAGTATCAGTATACTCTTGTTGTGCTGCTTTATAATTCGAGCTATGATGATGATGCGTGTCGTTAGCATCCACGTTAAAGGATACGGCTTTCTCGACCACAACCTGACGGTTATTCGGAAGCACCCATTGGGCAGGTCTACTCACTTGGTTGTACATGTACATTAGAAAAATTCCAACGAAAACTCCAACGGACATTGATAAAATCGACTGCCGCATTTTGACACATACCTTACAAAGAAAGCTCTTTTTCTATTTATGTCTAATAACCCTTGTGTTTGTCTTTGTTATTACAAACGTGAACAATATGAACAAACGTGCTTTGAAGTGCTTTCAAGAAATATTTTAATACCATACCTGTTCTTTTTGTGTTTCCACAATAATAAAATTTCCTTTTACCTTAATATCGCCTGAATTTTAGCAATTCAGCTGCCAAATATATTAATTGGAAATACAAATATAATTTTTTTTGCTTTAATTTAGGGTATATTTTTGCAGTGAAATCGACTCAAATTCTACAGCTTCGAAATTGTTTCAGTTTTTGCAGTTTTCTGTGATTTTTTTTCTCAAACTTTTATTCATTTCCGAACTACCCTAAAATTTCCCTTCCATATTTCTTTTATAACCGCGAGCTTTCGATTTTACAGTAATTCCGGAGAATTCTGAATGATGGAATTTATTGAGTTCAATCATGGCGGATCAAATTGAAAATGAGAAGAAAAAGCTTATTTCGTCTTTGATGAGAAAGATTCCTGACTTTCCCAAACCTGGAATACTATTTTGGTAAGATATTCTTTGCACTGCGCTTTGTATTACTGTAATGTTGTATTTGTATAAATTTCATTGCACTTCCACGCCATGTCAGATTGGGCTATTCCATTTAATATCCGTACACCCCCTGTCGAGGATACATGTTTTTCATGGTTATACCCCTGAAGAATTCCAAGCTCAAAACCTTTTACCCCTGAAGAATTCCAAAATTCCAAGCTCAAAACCCTTTACCCCTGAAGAATTCCAAGCTCAAAACCTTTTACCCCTGAAGAATTCCAAAATTCCAAGCTCAAAACCCTTTACCCCTGAAGAATTCCAAGCTCAAAACCTTTTAACCCTGAAGAATTCCAAGCTCAAAACCCTTTACCCCTGAAGAATTACAAGGTCAAAACCCTTTATCCCTGAAGAATTCCAAACTCAAAACCTTTTACCCCTGCAGAATTCCAAGCTCAAAACCCTTTACCCCTGAAGAATTCCAAGCTCTGAAAAATTTCAATCTCAAACCTCTTTACCCCTGAAGAATTCCAAGCTCAAAACCCTTTACCCCTGAAGAATTCCAAACTCAAAACACTTTACCCCTGAAGAATTCCAAGCTCAAAATCCTTTACCCCTGAAGAATTCCAAGCTCAAAACCTTTTACCCCTGAAGAATTCCAGGCTCCTCGACAGGGGGGGTACGGATATTAAATGGAATAGCCCATTGCATGCCAGCTTTAAAATTACATTGCGAAATGTCGTACGAGTTAAATATTTGCACGATATTAACTCATGGGGCACTTCTGACCAATGGGAATTTTGCGTACGGAGCGTACGCATAAATCGACTTTTTACTAATAAAGGTCGCAGGCCGTTCCTCCCATGCAGCCTCAATCTCGTTCCCCGAGCATGCCCGTTCGCAGGTTAAGGGTGGGCATAGCTCTGGAGAAATCGAATTGATTCACGTTGAATTTCCAACGTGAGTTCTACGCATGCTCGGCAATGTTGCAAAATATAAATAAAGTATTTAGAATTTCGCGTCGAAAATTTGATACATTTTACACCGAAATCGAATTGCAAACAACTAAAAATTCTGGGGGAAGTATGTACGAAAGCTTCGGTTGGATAGGGATACAGCTACCTGAAAAATACAAGGAGAACTTCGACGTTTCGAGCGAAGGCGCTTCGAACTGTGCTGTTTAGTGTTTGTATACATCGTACTTGACCTTTGCTGATAAATATAATCTCCTCAATAATAAGTATTATATATTTTGATGCTTTAAAATTTACATTTAACTCTTCTGTCAGAATTTATGGTATACGTAGTAAAGGTCAAGTACGATGTATACAAACACTAACAGTACAAGTCGAAGCGCCTTCGCTCGAAACGTCGAAGTTCTCCTTGTATTTTTCAGGTAGTTGTATCCCTATCAATCCGCAGCTTTCGCACATATTTCCTCCAGAATTTCTAGTTGTTTTCAATCGATTTCGGTGTAAAAAGTATCAAATTTTCGACGAGAAATTCCAAATACTTTGTTTATATAGAACTCACGTTGGAAATCCAACGTACTATCTGCCGTTAGCCAATCACAGGCCTGAATCAATTCGATTTCTCCAGAGCTATGCCCACCCTTAACCTGCGAACGGGCATGCTCGGGGAACGAGATTGATGCAGCCTCTGCCTGACAACGGCCTGCGAGCAGGCTAATTTTCTGGCCAATAAACGCGCTGTATTGGCTGAAGGCCCCGTCTTCCGGCCAGTCAACTGCATGTTTTTGCATAGAAAAATGATGACACGTTGCACCGCTGAGTGGCCCTTCTGGTACTGATCTTTATTCTGTGGTCGAGGGTCGAATGTCGAGGGTCAAAAGTCGAAAGCCCAGGGTCGAAAGTCGAGAGTCTTTCGTCAAGGGTTGAAAATGGAGAAAAAATTCTCTCATTAATATTTACATTTCTAGAATACTACATTCTTCGCATCTGTTGCCAAATTTTAAAGGTTTTCTTGATAACCTCGGGGATATGTGTTTATTCACATATCCCCTCGTTGCCTCAAAATAACCTATTATTGGAAAATTGGGCGGTAAATTCGAAACGAAGTTCGTTACGATATTTCCTCGATATTTGCCATTTTTTTTTATATTGATACCGATATTTTCCCAACTCGAGCAACCATAACAATATAAACATTGAATAATATATGTCAGTGATTGCAACGTACCAACATAACCAGAAACTCCGATCCTGCCCTTGGGCCATTAATATAGCACCATGGAAATTTTTATATTTAGGCTTATTGGCAACAAAACCATATTCGCCTATTTAGGCTTTTTAGTAACAAAACGTCCCCAAAATTTTTCCAAATACTAGTTTGAGATAAAGAAAGAAATCAATCGTTCTTTAAAATATGCTTGCGTACTTTAATTATAAAGTTACCTTATATTTTACATTACCAGAATATCAGTATTAAAGTATTTTTCACCTTTTTACCGCACTTTTATATACGATCAACTAAAAAGTTACTGAAATTACGACCGATGTTGTTTAAGAAGGGACTTTCCCAAGGAATTTTCGAATTTTCTTGAAATACATAGTGTATCAAAAACAAAACTGAACAGATTTGAAATTCCTCTCAATTTCGCAAAACAGCTATTAGTATCCAGTTTTATATATATATAGTTTCTTTGGGTACTTATGTAGAATAATGAAAAAAATTTCTCGAACTCAAATTTT
>CACRXK020002770.1:0-40669 GCA_902702795.2 Paramuricea clavata
CTAAATTTGAGCAAAATATGAAAGCAATCTATTTTTCATCTATTGCCACTGTTTGCTCGATTTTTACGGACAGTCGCTCTTAAAAACAAAAAAATGTAAAAAGCTTCTGCAAGAACTAAAAGTTCTTCAGCTGGTCAATCGTATCAAGTATGAAAGAAAGACAAAAACGACAAATGCAGTCTGCAAATGCAACTGTTCAACAAAACTTGCAAAAAAGGGCGTGAAACTCAGTGTTGCGACAAACATAATTATCACTTATTTACTGAGACCGAGGGAAACAGTGTGTTTTGTGGACCCGAGACCGCCGTTGTTGCCCGAGGCAAAGCCGAAGGCAACAACGGCGGTCGACGGGCCACAAAACACACTGCTTTCCCGAGGTCTCAGTAAATAAGTGTTTTGTTATATAGTGTATAAGTACCAACATATGAATAATTCACCGGTTATTGAAGTAAACTTAATTTGAAACCAAAATTGGATAAATGGTTAGTAAAACGTTTAAAAAATGTAAAACGTTTAAAAAATGAACTTTGGAACTTCATGGTTGACACGCATGCGTATTGCACTCATTTTATTATTGACCGGTCAATAAATGTTTCATTGTGGACCGATTGCCGAATACGACGTTTTGTGGACCGGCACGTGACACGGTTTTGACCAATCGGCAAACTTTGACTAAGTATATAACAATTCTAATTAAATATTAAAGTTATCATCATGGAAAATATTTTATAGACTTTGAGATGTATCTGTTTATATAATAACGTTCTTACAACAAGCCAATCAAATTTCGTTTTAACATCAGATTTCCTGCGTTTGATTGTCTCTTCACAAATGATCACTTGTCCACTTTATTTGTGCACAGGCCATACAGGTATACACTCAGGGTGCTATAAAAAAAATATTCATCACATAAATATATCGCGGCAAATTTAAGAGTGCGGAGTGCCGTGTGAATATTATTGTAGTTGTTATGAAATTACTCCTCGGAAATGCTCAAAAGTCACTTTATTAGTTGCGTCAAATGGTATTCAAGTATTAGTTGCGTCAAATGGTAAAAATATGTTATATACAGAGTGTACAAAAAAAACGCCTAGTTAAATTTGAATCTAAACGCATGATTGCGTTTGTTATACGCGCTGTACTGTTGTACATCAATGTGTACTATAATGTTCGGCAGTTGGCTATTTATTCGTCAAACAAACAAAGAACATCGACTGGCCGATCATTTTTATTTTGCGCTGATATTGTGAGATATTATTAAATAAAACACGTACTTTTCGCTAAAATTAGAGATAACCTTAATTATTTATTTATTGGTAAATACAGTATTGTTTTGTAAGTTGTAAAAACGACGAAATAAAAACGTTTCACTTTTTTAATTATAATGACAATGGTACTTCTGTAGACCTAGCCTATAGTTTAGGCTCCGCACGTAAAACTATAGAATGTAAAGATTGACCAACTATTCGTTACTGATGGCCGAACAACTGTCTTGTTGGTTGGGCACTTGCCAGACCCAAGCAGAATCGTTTAATGCATACTAACGTACATATAACTCGTGTTATGTTTATTACAAAAACCAGCAATGATGCAGCATGGATGGTCAAAAAACGTAATAAATTGCAGATACTGTAGATATACAGGGTGTCCCAAAAAAACGAAAACTATTGAAATCACCAATAACAATTTAATTGTTAGAATTTGAATGCCTATAAGCACTCTATTGGTTCCCACGAGTGCATAAATGATTTACATGAGTAAATTTTATGCACAAAGAAACTATTTAGGAAGCTGCTTTAAATTCCCAAGAGCAGAAAATCGCAAACTTTACAAGGAGATGTCTTAACTAAATTTTAATACATGCACCTTGTCAATATTTTACGCATCATTACGTTCAGCTTTTTGATATAGCATTCAATTTTAACAATAAGTGATTTCAATGGTTTTCGTGGGGTTTTTTTGGGACACCCAGTATACGGATAGCTGGATAAGTGGATATACACGGTGTATAAAAAAAGGAGACCTTTAAAGGCCCTGTTACACGGTGCAATTTTTCATGCAACTTGTCTCGCAATGGCGTTGCGAGACAAGTTGCACGAGTCATTGCACCGTTTAACATGCCTTGCAATGGTCAAAATTGTTGCGAGACAAGTTGCATGAAGCATTGCAGAGAGTAGAAGTCGGTTCTACTTTTGGCAACGATTGCACTAATCATTTTAAGCGTTGCAGCGTGTAACATGGCTTCGTGCAACTTGTCTCGCAATGTTTATAGCTTGGAGAGTTCCTATTGGCTCTCCCCAGTACACGCTTTATTTTAATTAAAATTTGGCGCCAAATAGCGCCCCTCCCTAGTCTCTTCGCATGCCTTTGTCCCCTATCGTTGCGAGTTGCATGAAAATCATTGCAGCGTGTAACACCTCTTGCAATGCATTATCAAAATCTTTTTATAAACATTGCGAGACAAGTTGCATGAAAAATTGCACCGTGTAACAGGGCCTTTAGAAATCAAGCATATTGTTAAAATTTGAATGCTTTTTCAATTGCACATATGCTGAACCGTAGTGCGTGAAATATTGATCAGTGCACATATTAGAAAAAGGAGACCTTTAGAAATTGAAATAACGTTTGAACAAAAGATTGTCTGCTCCTGCTGTACAGGGTGTCTCAAAAAAACCCAAAATCATTGAAATTGACGTATTGTTCGATATTCAATGCCCTAGCACTAAGTTAATCCCACGAGTGCATAAAAGATTGACATAACTGCTATAATGAATGGTAATACTCAGCGTAAACTTGTTATGTCAGGCATAAAGTACTAAACCCACGAATGCATATTACGCATATTACAATTTACGAAGCATTTTTAAATTCCCATGAGCAAACAAACGTTCACTTTACAAAGATATTTTAATTTTTTAAAACAAATTAATCACCCTGTCAAAATCCTTTGTGTTACGGCATTGAAATTCGAACAATACGTTATTTCAATGATTTTGGGTTTTTTTGAGACACCCTGTACATTGGAACAATCTACCATGCATACTGTACGTATATGGCATGCCAAGCACTCGTGGGCTTAGCAAAGTGCTCCAGGATTCAAATTATAACAATGGTTGATTTCTAAAGGTCTCCTTTTTCTAATATATGTACTCGTCAATATTTCACGCACTACGGTTCAGCATATGTGCAATTGAGAAGGCATTCAAGTTTTAACAATATGCTTGTTTTCTAAAGGTCTCCTTTTTTTTATACACCCTGTATATATTGGCTTGTACCTAGCTATAATGCCCAAGGAACTACAAAATAAGAATTACATGTAAGTACTGTACTTTAAACTTGCAGTAAGCATCGACAAAACTAAATTGTTCATTAGCCTCGTCACATTACCATGCCTTTCGACTCACCCTTTAAAAAGTCCACGTTGCGATGCCAAATGTTGAAGGTTGTTCCAAAAGAAGGCATTCATTTATAGACTCGAAAGAACAACAGGAACGCAGCATTCATAACTCCAGAGTGCACAATCCTGCAGTGTTTGATGAGTCTACATCTTATCCATTAGTAATGTCAACTTCAACATGCAAGAATGATTTAAGAGCAGCAAGGAAGAAACTTCGCCTTTGGTTAACATCTATCACCATTTGCCAACATCATTTCTCTTTTCCTGTGTGAAGAAAAATTTTACAAGCATGTTGAGATGAATTTCTCCTCTTATACCGCTTATACAAAATATTAACAGCTCATGTAACTTCTAGAACAATGTAGCAAGGAGGTTGCAGAAAATGTAGAGGGTAAGAAATTCATTGTATAATCTTTCCAAACATTCTTTCTCTATATCTATTATATCTCAAATCATTCTCTTGTCTATATCTCAAGTAGCATGAGCTTCATGAGTCTATGTCTAACGTTATATATAATGTATTAAGGTGACTTTATGATGTTTTATCAAGGTATTTAACACCTTATATAATCACAACAAAGATTATAGACAAAGCCATAGGACTATCAATAAACTATAAATTTTCATTGTATAATCTTTCCAAACATTCATTCTCTAATGTGTGAAGGTCTGGTTGAATTCCATCAAACCGTTTTTGTTTGAGGACCAATTCATAGCCTGCGATCAACTAGTCATATTTAGACTTAAGGCATATTTTCACATTTTAATTAACATGTCATCTTAATGTAAATTTGGTTTTGCTGAAATTATATAAATAATCTACCCAGCAAAATACTTGTCCATATCTCATCTATAAGTAGCATGCATGAGCTTTATGAGTCTATGTCTAAAGTAATTATAGCCTGTTAAGGTATAGCTTTATGATATTTTATCAAGATAATTAACACCTTATACTCATAACAAAACCAATGTATAAGCTGCCGACAAACCATAATATCAAACATTCATTCTCAAATATGTGAAGGTCTGGTTTAATTCTATCAAACCGTTTTTGTTTGTGGACCGGCTACATATCATCTTAATGTAAATTTGGTTCATAAGCTTCATGAGTCCATGTCTGAGTTATACTGTAGCATGCTAATTAAGGTGGCTTTATGATGTTTTATGAAGATAATTAACACCCTATATAAACATAACAAACCAATGTAAGCAGCCGACAAAGCCATAAGACTATCAATAAACTATATACTTTCATTGTATAATCTTTCCAAACATTCATTCTCTAATATGTGAAGGTTTGGTTTCATTCCATCAAACCGTTTTTGTTTGAAGACTCATGCATGGTTACATGTCATCTTAATGTACATATTTTGTTTCACTAAAGTTATATAAATTTACCCAGCAAGATACTTGTCTATATCTAATCTATCAGTAGCATGAGCTTCGTGAGTCTAAGTTACAGTGCAGCCTGCTAAGGTGGCTTTATGATGTTTTGTGAAGATAAGTGTAACACCCCAGCCTAGTCCCAGTCGTTCTGAAGCAAGCGCGAGAAAAAAGTGGATGTAGTACGAGACTGGGACCTAGGTGTGACGCCACCGCTCAAGGTGCTTCAGAACGCCTAGCAGATTTCAGTACTTTTAATATGGCGGAAAATTTATATATACATGTAACCTTTTAATTATAAATACGACAATGTTCGTTCATCATGTACATGTTCGATGTCTACATAACCAAATCAAACTGTATTAAAAATGTGCTCAACTAAAAAAAATTATATACAAATTTACGATACCAAGTTTGAGCAATCGTTGATGTTATTTATGTACTTGCAAGTTGTGATCAACACTAGACCATACTGGTATACACAACTACGCTTTCTACTTGACAGGTTTAAATTGCTGAGGAGATTGGAAATATTTGCCTGACATGACGGTGTTGTCAAAACATTCTTAGTCGGAGACTCGGGATAATGTTCAAGCTTTTAGATAGCATTTAATATGGCTATATATTTTAGTAAACACGAGTCATATTTAGCCAGTTATTCCATTCTGACCGTATGGCAGCGAAACGTAGCCTACTTCATTGTTCCAACATCATTAGAGCAAAACTAATGACTTAATTATAAATGCAAAGGAAATTTTCATAACATTTTCGATTTACAAATGAGGTATGCTTGGTAACCAGGCCAGGGACCACTTTTTTGAAATCAGGGACTATTTTACCGAAATCTGCCAGGCTCTCTCGCTGAAGCGTTCCGCACAGCACACCCAGGCATAAAACTTTTAAGACTTATTTAAATATATCAAAGCAGCGAATAGAGAGAGCCTGGACTAGGCTGGGTCGAATGAATGCCATGCAAAAGACTAAGAATACAGGGTGTCCCCCCAAAAAACAAACTACTGAAATAACGTATTGTTAGAATTTGAATGCCTTAGCAATAAGCTGAACGCAAAGATGTGTAAAATATTGACAGGGTGCATATATTATAAATATTGACTTATTAAGAAATTAAAATATCTTTGTAAAGCACACGATTTTCTGCTCTTGGGAGTTTAAAGCAGCTTCTTAAACAGTTTCTTTATGCATAAAATTTACTTGCGTCAAGCTTTTATGCACTTGTGCGGAGTTCAGCAGATTGCTGAGACATTCAAATTCTAACAATACGTTATTTCAATAGTTTTTGGGGACACCCTGTACTGTAGAGCGATCTCCGATCTTGATGACACGATAAAATGTTCTGAAACTCTAAATAGTTTTAAGTCGTATTTTTATAAATCGTTAAATTTCTGATTTTAATATATATAGATATTAATACTGTGTGATATTATTGTATACTGATAAGTAATTTTATATTTCGAATTTTTTAGTAAAGCATGATTTTGTTCAGGACCTGTCTGAAAATCACGTTATGTGAGTACAGTTTTCCTGACTAATAAAGATCTTTACTAACTAACTAGCGCTTGCACCGTGGTTTGCACAGCTCATTCCCCAGGGAGCACCAACATGGCGGCTGTGACGTCATGTGCAAACGTTCTATTGTTGACTATACTGTCTACTGGAAACTTTGAGCCGTTCCGCACGTTGTAACCGATAATCTATCGGCGTTGTAATGCCATTGTACGCAACAAAGCACTGGGTCGTAATGGGTATACGGTTAATCCAAACGTTCGTTGGTCCAAATCCTAACCTCTAACCCCGGTGGCCCGCTGCCCCTCCGGGGCGTGCGCAACGTTCCGCACGTTGTAACCGATAATCTATCGGCGTTGTAATGCCATTGTACGCAACAAAGCACTGGGTCGTAATGGGTATACGGTTAATCCAAACGTTCGTTGGTCCAAATCCTAACCTTTAACCCCGGTGGCCCGCTGCCCCTCCGGGGCGTGTGAACTACCGCCAGCCCCACCATCCACCAAGCTAAGCCAATTACATTTATAACTAAAACTTTTGTCTATTGATTGTGGTTCTGCCAACATCCGCGGAAAAATGTCTGCGCATGCACCAAATTATGAAAATATGGCGGGGAATTTGAATATCAATTTCTAAAACAAAAACATGCTTATTAATTGGTCAAAAATTAGTAAAACAAACGAGAAAATATAGCAAATGGGTAGAGTAGACATTAATTGAAAGCGTCCTGGCATTTAAAGTATGGAATGAAATATAATTCATGTAAAAAAATGTTGATTTTAACGGACACGACTTCGAAAATTTTTTCAAAATTATTCAAAACAAAAATTCAAACTAAAAAGTTAAGAAAACTCTCGTAAAGTTAAGCTTCTTAACCCACTCAAATTGTAGAATAAATCCTAAAGTTTAATTATTGTGAACACGCAAATTTTTTATATTTGGCGACACAGTTTTTTTTAAAGAAATGTATCTCAAACGAAAATTCGGAAATTGTCATTGCTTAGTTGATAAACAAAATGTTTCAGACGATAAATTTGTCAACAATCACCTTTAGTTCATGTTCTTGTACAATACAATTTCTTGAACCTTCTGGCTGTATTTATTTTAAGTTTTTAGAACGACATGTTTATTTTTGCGCTTGAAATCTGGCTGTAAAGACGCACAATGAAGTCACTCCTTTTTACCGCCATTTTGAGCCTTCGGAAAAGTTCGGAACAGTTTCTCATCAAGTTCGCAATACTATTACAGGTAAGGTTGACGCATGCGCAGACATTTTTCCGCGGTGTTGGTTCTGTCTTCAGTTACAACCCAATACTTTATTGCATACAATGGTATTACAACGCCGATAGATTATTGGTTACAACGTGCGGAACGGCTGAAACTTTTGTGTGTGAGTTCACTCCATTGCATCCGCCAGGAACACAAAATCGCCGACAACATTGCTAGTGTTGAATCAGAATTGAACACTCGTCAAACCATGATTTGTGAAGTTTGAAATGTTTTCGTGACGGCCAACTCATGACCTCGTTTGACAAGGGCGTATTGATTGACGTTTGCGGCCAGCGGTCTGTCATGCACATCAATCTTCAACGACTCTATCAAGACAATCCCTTCGAGATGCCGGTGGGTCTGGCGGAACTCGGCATACTTCAAAGCGTCTATAACGAACAACGATCAGTTATGTTGAGACGAACTTAACCGCGCAAATATTTTGACATTTGCTCGATCGAGTTTCCAGACTCTTGGTGGAAGGGATTTGTAGATGGGAATTTGTTGCGAAAAATGCAACTGGATTGGCCTTCTGGCTGGAATCGAAACTGCGATTCCGGTGCAGCGCTCTAAAGGCTAATTTCCACTCATGAAAATTATCCGTGGATTGGAACGGACAAGAATTTTTTTTTTGTCTGTGAGCTCTGGGTTGGAACTAATGACTTTAACACAAAGAAAAATTATTCTTGTCCGTTCCAATCCACGGATAATTTTCCTGAGTGGAAACTAGCCTTAATTAAGCAACTAAGACCCCGTTTACACGGTACCGAACGAATTTGTGACCGCACGAAAATTCGGCCGTGTAAACAGACGAGAACCACGGAAACGGACGAATTTGAGACCCCCTAACGAGACGAATTCGCGTATAAACAGGCGAAAAAGGACGAATTTTCGTCCGGTCCCAAATTCGTTCGGTACCGTGTAAACGGGGTCTAAGGCGGGTTGTTCAAAAGCCGATTAGCTTAACCCTAGGTTAATTTAAAATTCAAAGCAAGCATCCTGACAGCTCATGTCTATAAATTTGGAAATGTTTCTTCAGAAATCTTGTCTGGGTCGACTGGAGTTCACTTCTCTCAGTTCTCTGACGTTTTGAGAAAAACAGACGTGCAGAACTACACAAACCAAAACAGCGGGTTAAATTTTAACCGAGGGTTAGCAGCAACAGGGAGACAGTTGTCGAGCTCTAACCATAACAAGTTTATGAATAAATACTAAGGTGATGCCAATAAGGATTACGGGCGTCTCACTCAATTAGTGACATGCCCAGAATCCGGATATTTACCCATTTCTTGAGTCTTGATTGACTATACTTGTTGATGGCTTGAGACTGTGATCCCAAGTAATATCTGTGCAGCCTTGGTCATCAAACATCGAATTTTTTATGCGCCGAACCTAATGTTAATGAGCTTATTATTAGCATGAAAAAATTACTGGATGCTGATTGGTTGAGAGGAGTACAATTATTTCATTAATTGTACTGCAGTACAATTAATGATTTTTCCACAACAAACAAAATGGCGGAAAGGTATTTTAAACACAAGCGTGAAATGTAATTGCCCTACAGGAATTAACTAGATGAAAATACGAACAAAGCCCAAATTGTGCTTTAACAAAAGAACTAAATGAAAATACGGACAAAAGCACCAAATTTTGGTTGAAAATCTGGCAGGACTGGGCTTTGGCGAGAGAATATATGATCTTAACATTGAGAAGTATCCAATTTTGTCATGCTAAGTAATAAACATGTAACTCGCCCCGGCGGCTCGTCCAATTTTGGCAAAATTTCCAAACATCACTCGTACTATTAATCCCTAATTGCACTCGTCATCGCAGATTACCTATACTAAGTTCTTTGTTTCACTTCATTTGCATTAGGTTCGGCGCATGAAAAGTTCGACGTTTGACACTGGCCTAAAAGAGTTGATGAGAGTTAGCCAGCGAGAGTTTGCATGATAGTTTCATCAAGACTCATGCACCGGCGGTTGCACGAGCCTCGCCGGATAGCTTGCACGGCAGGCGTTTATATGCGGGCGGTGGCGAGAAATAAACGCCTGCTGTAATGGCATTACTCCATTAGAGAACAGCGGACAACGGCAGAAAACAAAAAAAAATTCCATTTTTGTACGAGATTCAAAACATACATGCATGCATTCATGCATTACTGAACTTCATTTGTTAAAAGTACTTATTTTTTACTGACAATCTGCCTTAAGGTTACAGGACACCCTTTTTGGCGTTTTGCGGAAAATCGCTACTGCGCGCTCAATATCAGTCCGATTGTCATCAAATTTTCACCAAATGTTCTCCAGTGCATGAAAAATATGGTAAAGTTGTAAAATTAACAAACAATAAAATAATGTAAGAATTATTCAGGAAAATCTTAAATCGCGGTACCGTTACGCTTTTGAGTTGTGCTCCTGCCGGTTTTAAGTTATATTTATGAAAATATCATTTTTATACAGTAAAATAGTTGTTCTAAAAAATTGTGTTCGGAAATTTTTGTTTATTTCGTCATTCCGCTGATATGGCGATTTCTTTGACGACTGCAATATATTTCTGAATCGTTTGAGTGAATTGCTCTTTATTTTTAAAATATCCAAAATTAAAAAAAAGCCGAACACAATTTTGAAGCTGACGTATTTAGCTATGTCCTGTGAAAATTTGAGAGAAATTGGTTAAAACCCGCAGGAGCACAACTCGTTTGAAAATCAGTAATTACCGTAAAATTCTTCGGGAGAAAATTGAATTTGAATATTACATTTTCAATGTTTTTCTTATTGCAGCGAAATGTATTTTATTAAATAACTCTGCGAGTTTTCAACATTTTTCGTTCAAACTTGGTCCGATAGTAGAACTAGTCTAATGCTTTCATTGAAACCAATAAAAAAATTTTAGGCAAAATTAACATTCAAAGGTGTTCTGTAACCTTAAGTAGGTTAGTGAACATAAAACACCCCACACGATTTCGAAGTGTTGGTGTGGTCATGAGCAATCTCGTACCTAACCTGCGAACGGGCATACTCTGGGTACGAGATTGGGTCATGAGCTGTGCAAATGATGTAAAAAACGCAGCAGTTTCAACAACTAAAGCGTACTAGAACGCTTAAGGGAATACAATCCATAGTCGCCTTTGTCTTGGAGTAAAAATCTATTGTTGATGAGATCGCCGCTGTGTTTGCCAAACTCTAAGACCGTAGACGCGACCTGTGAGTGTGATTGACGTGAGCGAAAATAATTTATTCAATGCTTGGGGAAAAAAATTTTCGTTACATACTTTATGATTGAGAAATGTCTATCTAAATACAAATATAAGTTTGATTTGCATGACGGGTCCGTGCCGACAGGTATGTGGCGAAACCACAGCCGTTTTCAAAATCATGCGGCTGAGTTCGGTAGTCTCTGTGGTCTCACGAAAAAAAACGCTCAGGTTGATGCAATATTGATGAAAACAGGATTGAACAATGCTTTGCTGCCCACATTGTTCACAGTTGTCAACAATATTGAACAATGTTGTTACACCCGATTCAGGCTCAACAATGTTGTTCAATATTGTTGACAACTGTGAACAACGTGGGCAGCAAAACATTGTTCAATCCTGTTGAGCAGCGGGCTCGGCGTTTTTTGCCGTGTACTACACTAGATATTACCGCGGTCAATTAATAACTCTCATCAAACTTGATAAAAATTGATGAGATTGCATGGGGAGGAGTTGTAATTAGCCTTTCTTACGAAAGCCAAATTCGCCATTTTTGGGGTACTTTTTTGAATACGACGCCGAAAAATCTAAGCGATGTGAAAACATTTTTTCAAATATTTAACTGTAAATTAACTTAAAAAATGTATTAATAATTCACGAGGAAAATACAAAAGAAATGAATGTTTAATCAATGTTTGTAAATCGAATAAAGATTTGTCCTGATTTACATAAACTTCAGCTTCGATTTTCTCGGCTTAGACAATGTTTATTTTTAAAATTCCTTCGCCAATGAACTCATAAGATCAGATACAGATCGGCTGCTCATGTTTTATCTAGTACTTATAATGATTACACTCACAATTATAGTTATACAAATCCCTTATTCACTGCGTACAATCTCAGATTTGGAAAAGGCAGTACCCCAAAAATCGCGGCGTGAGAAAAGCTAATTGACTGCCATCAAGTGTCATCCTCATTTGACTTATTACACTAATTCTTGATTCCAGTCTGCGCACAGGCGTTTTTAGGGTGTTAGCCCGACTACATGTTCACATATAGCCAACTATTCTACTCTGTCTCTGAAGTCCTATCCCCCTCAGTTCTAGAGTATCCCTGCGATTGTTTATTCCAGAGGTACGCATAGAGACCGGAAGTGTCCTTAAGTAGGTCGTCATGACGACCACGTTCCTTGACGCGCCCGCTTTCCAGCACCAAGATCTCGTCAGCGTCCAGCACTGTCGACAATCGATGTGCAATGACTATTGATGTTCGGTCCTTTGTGAAACGATGCAATGCTCGTAGTATGTTCTAAAGAAAGAAAATAGATTAGGAGGAGATTTTTTTTCAATGTCACGTAAAAAATGTCATTGCAAATACGTGACATTGAAACATATTGCCTCTTAATGTTTTCAACAGAACAGTGAGAACACCCACATCAGGATTTTAGGAGTGGATTTTGTTTATACATTTACTAGACCTAACCAGGAACAAAAAAGCTATTATAGGCCTTCTGGCAGGAATCGATTCGGTCCTGCGATTCTGATACAGCTCTCTAACCAACGAGCTCTAACCACAAGTTCATGTATAAATGTACGGTGTATGGATAAGTATCGGGACTTTGAGCAATCTCACTCGATACAACTAATAGACAATTCCCATTATAGACTAATTTTAAAACTAAGCAAGGAGATGAAAACAAATAGCCTACCACAGCTAGAAAGCGCGGACTAAAATGAGTAATATTGCAAAGTTTGGTTGCGAAATGTTGTAAAATGCAGCCGGAAAATTGCAAAGCCAAGTTTGCAAATTTTGTATGCTTTTGTATTGCGTGTGGAAATTGCTGCCATTTTCAGCCCAAATGTGGTAGGAATTTCTGCACGCAATACAAAAGTATACAAAATTTGGGATTTTTGCAAGGCTATATTTTCCGCATTTTACAACATTTCGCAACCAAACTTTCCAATTTTACTCATTTTAGTATGCTCTTTCCGGGAATATATTTTTTTGCCAAGATAAAAAATTAGTCTATAATGGGAATCCGCCTATTGTTGAAGGGATTTAGTAAAATACCTCGCTTTTCTAAGTTCTAACTTGTTTGTCTGGATAGCTCGTCTTGTGTTTCCACTAAGACAAATGATTTAGAAAACCTTAGAAATACAAATATTTACAAACCATTTCAGTTATTGAATCCAAAGACGACGTAGCTTCATCGTAAAGTAGTATTGGTGGTTTCTTTAATATGGCTCTAGCGATAGCAATACGTTGTTTCTCCCCTCCGGATAACTTCAGACCTCTCTCGCCAACCTGCGTGTCGTAACCATCGGGCCATCGTCGGATTTGGTCGTGAATGTCCGCCAACCTCGCAGCTTCGTAAACTTCTTCAGCGGTAGCATCAATTCGTCCGTAGTTGATGTTGTAGAAGGCCGTGTTGTGGAATAATACAGAGTCCTGGGAAGAGTGACAAATATGGCGGTGTTAAATTTTTATAAAGGTAGATTGACACTACATAACTTTTGCCTAAAACTGTCGCAATGATGCAACCTGCTTCAAACTTGAGTTGTACTGTGTAAATCAAGTACACAACTCAACTACGTTGTCATAGATGAGTTGTGTGTCTGATTTACACAGTACAACTCAGGTTTTAAGCAAGTTGCATTGGTTGCATGCGACAGGTGTTGTGTTGTGTAAATCGGCCTTGATTGGTTGTTGGAGGAATAGTGTTTACAGGCTTTTTTCAGGGATTTTTTAGGGCTGTTAAACGGCCTCAAAAACTCAATCTTGAATTGAGTTTTGAAACTCAGTCTTCTCATCAAAGTTTCAGTGCAGTAAAAATGAAGTTGTTTCAGTTATATTCGTGACGTGTGGAAATTAGTTTTCAGTTGGAAACCCGACAATTAAGAAAAAATGGCTGGAATTCATCTCACAACACAAGAAAAACTATGCATTCGCCATCTTTAACCAGTTTATAGTGTCCCTTAGTGCCCCTGCTTTAACACATTCCGTCTCAACTACATTTATTGAGTACAGGTGTCAGCCCCCCGGTAGGGGGGGGGTGCAGCCACCCCAGCTGTTCAGCTAAACTCAATCTTCTCTGCAAAAACGGACCCAAGAGCAGGGGCGGCGGAACAGGGGGGGCTAGGGGGGCTAAAGCCCCCCCCAGAATTAAAAGTGGGGGGGCTTAGCCCCCCCAGAAAATTTGAGGAAAAATTTAGGTTATTTTTTGAAAATTTAGGTATAAGGGGACAAATTTGCAATATTTTGTTTAAAAAAAGAGTATTTCCGAAAAAATTTTTTGATAAGTCCGAAAAAATTTTTTTCGTCCCTTTTTTTTGTATATTGTACCCCTAAAGTGGTACACTGACCGAAATTTTTTTGGCGACGGAGGGGGGAGGTCGCCGCAAAAATTTAGCCCCCCCAGAACGAAATCTGTTCCGCCGCCGCTGCCCAAGAGAAAATCCGGAAAAAAACCTAAACTGTTTAGTGTCTTGTCGCCTCTGTGACTAGCCTTTGATTTCTTCAATATGCAGTTATTTGGTTATAATTTCAGTCGCGTATTACAAGAGTTCTTAGTACCAAACACTGCAAGTTTCCTCCGAATACTTCTGAAAGACTGTACACTGTATCACTGGACCAATGGACCTATTCCTAATGAACAAAATTTTGATCTAGACAAGTCTACACAAAATTAGTAATATTCCGAAGTTTCGTTGCGAAATGTTGTAAAATGCGGATAATATAGCCCTGCGAAGTTTGCCGTTTTTCAGTCATTTTGTATTACGCACGGGAAATTAATATCGCTTTCTGAAAAAAGGTATCAATTTCCCGTGCGTGATACAAAATGACTGAAAAACGGCAAACTTCGCAGGGCTATATTATCCGCATTTTACAACATTTCGCAACGATACTTCGGAATATTACTAATTTTGTGATGCTCTTTCAAGCTGTGATAAAATTTTTGTCTAGACTTGTCTAGATCAAAATTTTGTTCATTAGGGAATAGGTCCATTCAGCATGTCTCGAACTTCACGATGAACAATTTAGAAGAGATATAGCTAGCCAGTATTCAGTTTATTTTGGTGTAACGGTAGTTAGCATAATTCTCGAAATATACGGTTACCTGTGGAACAATGCCCAATGCCTGACGTAGACTGTCCAATGACAGGTCCCGGGTATCATGTCCAGCTACCAATATTCGTCCGTCGGACGGATCAAAGAAACGATTTAGCAAACGAATCACTGTTGATTTGCTGCAAATAACACAAGAAATTAGAAATCAAGCAGGAGATATTCCCCTTGAAGTGCGTAGAAAATTTGCATTTCGCTACCAAATGAAAACTAAGCCGATTTTCTATTATTAATCACTTATCACGTCAGCAAAATCTGAGTTCCCTAGACCTAGTGGAAAAGCGGATTAATATTGCATTTACCCTGAGCCACTGCCACCAACGATCGCAATTTTCTTTCCAGAGGGAACATCGAAACTTAACCCATCCAAGATCCTCTGACCTTCAACATAACCGAAGTGAACATCTTCAAATCTCACGTGAGCACTGGTATCTCCTGGATTCAGGATGAGAGGAAATGCATCTGGCTTCTCCTGTCAATATCAAAATGGTAAGATGATTTGGATGTAAAATTTTACCAAGTTCATTCAGATAAGCTGTCTTCTAACGCAAGATTTGAGATATCAACAAGGGGTTATAATGTAACCAAGGGTTGAAATTTAAAAGAATATAAGTCGCTCAGGTCGCTACCCGTAAATACGATCTGCATGGTCGCCAATTTTAATATCAGGTCTCCCTACATCAATATGTTATGAAGTGTTCTCTTTGTATATACATAACATAAAAAACAGTTGTTTAATATGTTGGAAAATTATACGCAAAAGTAGAATGACATGCTTGATCAGTGAGATATTTTAGGGCTTTAGAATTACTGTAACAACTAGGCAGACATACCGTTACTTGTGATCTAACACTGCGCAGGTCAAACAATGCCTGCATGTCAATCAGCGACTGACGTATCTCGCGATAAACAGTGCCAAGAAAATTCAAAGGCAATGAAAGTTGAAATAAAAGACCATTGACCATCACTAGATCTCCAACTGTCATTGTTCCTATAAAGACAACAAGAAATTTCTCATTTTCTGCAATTTTCTGCAGTGTCCATTACCATAACTGGAAAGAGCATCTTAAAATGAGTAAAATTACAAAGTTTGGTTGCGAAATGTTGTAAAATAAGGAAAATATAGCCCTGTGAAGTTCGCAAATTTTGTATATATTTGCATTACGCGCGGGAAAAATGACCATTTTTGAAGCCGAAAGTGGTTATTTTTACCGCGTTTAATACAAATATATACAAAATTGGCGAACTTCACAAGGCTATATTTTCTTCATTCTACAACATTTCGCAAACAAACTTTGCAGTTTTACTCATTCTAAGACGCTCTTTCTATCTGTGGTGTTGTATTTCGTTCTTCTTGCCTTGATCAAAATTTAGGATATAGCTGGGATCATCCATTAACTACTGAGAACCTACCTGCGGTAATTTGAGTGCTTGCACACAACATGACAGCAACGAGAGAAGTAGTAAATATGGCGTTCTGACCAAAATTTAACATGGATAAACTTGTGCTAGTTTTCAACGATGCTTTTTCGTAATTTTGTAATAATGCGTCGTATCTTTTTGCTTCGTATTGCTCGTTGTTGAAATACTAGAAAGAAATAAAATGAGACGGTGGGGGAAAGAAATTCACGTCAAAAACGAACTGCGCGCTCACGCAAATGAAAAGCATTTTCCTGTAAACGAAAAACGTTCTCACGTAAACATGTTCTCACGTAAACACGTTCTCGCGCAAACAAAAAGCATCTAAATCTAAGGCACCAAAAATAGCATTCTCACATTCTCGCAAAATCGTTCTCGTGCAATAAAAAATTGTTTTTACCTATTATCAAAAGCGTCCTCACGTAGCAAAATCGTTCTCACGCAAGCAGAAAACACTCGCACGCAAGCAGAAAACGTTCTTAGCTAATGAAAAGGTCGAGCCTTATATCTAAATATACCTTAACAGTTTCGTAGTTGAGTAGGGAGTCAATTGCTAATGATCCTGCTTCATTATCTGCCTTGTTCATTTCGACACGAAATTTTGTCCGCCATTGAGTAATACCAAATGTGAAGAGCGTATAACCAGCGATACATGTTAATGTTATCATGGCAAATTCTTTACCACATTTATACGCCTGTAGGATTGAAACAAGAACTGGTTAAATCAGCAAATGACATACATTTTCCACAAAGCTAGGAAGTTTTACTGACACAATACACAAGTTTCAAAAATGTTAAATAAATTACAACTAACAGTAAACAAGTAAGATTGTACTTAGTCTAGAATTAGGAATATAATAATATCCTTGCAAGATGGGTACACTTGGATGGGTACTGGCACTCCCAGTGTCTTAACTTACCAAAATTCCTGTGACCAATGAAACTTCTAATAACGTTGGAAATATATTGAAAATCAATGCAGTCAGCATAAAGTTGATACCTCTAATTTGGAAAAAGTTGACAAAAAAAGCTTGTGAAGTGAAATTTTTATAAAGATATTTACAAATGCAGACACATGAAGCCTGGTGTGTTTGTCAGAAGATTTGAAGATTTGAAATAATCTGCATCATTCTAAATTATTTTGTTGTGCTGTAAACAAATCAGTGTTTTCTCAATTTAGAGGTAATTAATATTCTATATCCATTCACCAACTTGATATATTCACATCATGACTATAAATGGAATCCGAAACTTAATCATGGCTTAAACAGAACACATTAAGTTACACACAAAGTAACATAAGATGTGTTAAAATAATTTTTTGTAATCGTACCTTGTTCCTCTGTCAATTGCTCTTGAGAGATAACCAGTTTGCCTCGAGAGATGAAAACTGAGATCAAGGTTATGTAAATGCAAGAATGTTCTCTTTGCAACAGTTCTGATTGAGCTTTGTGCTACTTTAGCAAACACAGCATTTCTCAATTCATTAAAAAGGGATGCACCAGCTCTTGCAGCACCGTCTAAATATATTTCAACCTATATTTACTATATGTATCATTTCTTCAACTCCCCAGAGGAATTCCCTGAGTAGCATATTTAGTGTGATTGCAATACCATGTAATACTGTAGTAGTTAGACAGAGTAAAATAATCTGTTGTTAGACAGAATAAAATAATAAAGTAAGACTCATTAGAGTGCAATATAACTTAATGGATTAAGGCATATTGTGACTTAATGTTTAATTAATAACAAGAGACTTAACAAGAGACATACATGGGCAGATAGTCTTCTTAATTAATCCAACACTTTGGACTGTTGGGTGCATGAGGTAACAGCCTATTGAGCTCATTATTAATCAATATATCAAACTTACATCCAAGCAATAAAGCTGTTGTTAGCGTCATGGCACTACCGGCGACAGTGTCCATTAATGGAGCAGCATTATTGAGATGGTCAACTGCATATTTGAATAAAAATGGCACTTGTACATTCAAAACCTAAACATTCAAAAATAGCTTTTTATGTTTTACATCGACCATCCCTGCACAAAACTGAGATTCAAGAGAATTTTACCTTAGATCCAACAAGTAATGAAATTGCTAGTACAACCCTAATCTTTAAATCATTTCGATCCTTTGGCCACACATGATGTAACATACTTTTAATTATGCTTAAACTGTTTGTGATTTGTGGCTTCTTCGTATTGTCAGTTGCTTGAGACGAAGGTAAATGACCTCCGGTTGCACTGCGGTAGAAGTACAGGTTGGGCTAGAAATATGATTAAATAACAACAGAAATTAGCCAGGTTTTGTCAGGGTGGGACCCCTGTAGGTTTTTTGTTGTGGGTGATATGTACCCCTCGCCCCTTGAAAAAGGGATGGGTCCCTGCAAATCTGGCAAGGGTGGAGATTGTCTAGGGACATACCATCAAGTGCATAAAGCATGCATGGGCATACGGGAAGGAAAAAATTAGGGGGGCGGAAAGAAATTTTCCTGACTTTTTCGGATTGTGCCTGCGTTGTCAAAAAAAATTTTCCGTTGAAACTTTCCAGAATTGTTGTTGACGGGGGAGTGATTACGAAAAATTCCTATTAGATAGCCACAAAATTGACAGAATTTGTCCCATTTATTTTTATGATAAGCCAATATTGCCCGACTGTGAAGCAAATATTGCCCGACTGGCTTTGTTTGCCCAACAAACTGGGGGGGGGGCTGCCACCCCCTACGCCTGGTACGCCCATGAAAGCATGTGCTAGATTTAATACACTCAGACCTCTATTGATAACTTTTTAAAGAACCAATCATTTGCATTGTATATAAATTGTTATTACAAATTGTTTAGTGTAATGATAAACATTAAGAAAAAATTATACAAAATTTAGTATTCTAATGATGAAAATATATAATGGCAGATTGCATTTATTTTCTGCACAGGGGGCTTGAGGACAATGGAAAATCCAGGGAAGAGGTGTAAAAAAGGCCTTGGAAAATCCAGAGGGTTGGGTGATTAGAGACCAAAATCCAGGGGATGGTCTGTGATTAAAGCCATTCCAGGGGTATCTAGCAATGAATTCCTTGGAAATTCCAGGGAGGGGTGTATAAACTGAATTCCAGGGGGTCAGAATTTAACTGGTAAAAAGATGTCCTCAATCAACCCCCCTCCCCCCCGTGCGGAAAATAAATGCAATCTGCCAATAAGGCCCAATATATAATAATCTGCAGAACAGTGTGGAGAGTTTGTATCGCGCGCCGGATATCATGTGTTCATATAAAATATTAGTAATGTACTCTAATAATGTAAACAATAAGTACTATTATAAACTGTAATCTACCTTTGCTTGTACACAAGGGCTAGAAAGCAATCCTCGGTGGGTAAAAGAAACAAAGTTTCTTGTGCAATATCGAAAATTCAACAGAGCACAACAAGTACGAATACTTGTTATTTTCGCCGCCATATTTAATTTATTCTTCGCATCAACTCGGAGACTTTCGTATGTTTATCGGGAATTCTCGCCGTTGCTATGCTACGTAATGTCAACAATTGTTGATCGTGTTGTTGCTATGTGATGAAAAACAGCCTTGGACAAAGATAAAACATTACTGGCGATATTTCTCTTTGCATAACACATAGGGGGAAACGTATCCAGTAGAGGAAAACGCCATGGCCACTTCTATGGCTACAAATATCGTTGCTGATGGGTTCACGAGCAAATCAAGACTAAAAAACGCCAAGGTACGTCACGAAATATCTCTCAAACTACAAACGCCGGCCATGTTGTAATATTATACCTTATTGTTTGGCTTCGAATACGCGCTTAAATCTTCGATTCTCTTTCGGTTTTTAGGTTAAAAATCCACCAAAATGCGGAGCCTTTAAAGAAAGACCCGCAGCCAAAACAAGCTTCCGAAAATTTTACGAAAGAGGCGATTTCCCTATCGCTCTAGAGCACGACACAAAAGGCAACAAAATTGCGTGGAAGGTCGAACTTGAGAAGCTGGACTACCATCATTATCTGCCGTTGTTCTTCGATGGTCTGCGAGAAACCGAGCACCCATACGAGTTCTTTGCGAGGCAAGGCGTTCATGATATGCTAGAGCACGGAGGACAGAAGATTCTGCCTGTTGTCCCACAGCTTATAATTCCTTTGAAAAGCGCCTTGAATACAAGAAATCACAAAGTCGTGTGCACTACTTTGAAAGTACTACAACATCTGGTCGTCTCGGGGGAAATGGTTGGCGAAGCGCTAGTGCCTTACTATCGCCAAATTCTGCCAATTTTAAATATCTTTAAGAATAAAAATATAAATTGTGGGGATCGCATCGACTACAGTCAACAACGTCGTGAAAACATGGGCGATCTTATCCAAGAGACACTGGAAAGTTTTGAACGCACTGGAGGCGAGGACGCTTTTATAAATATCAAATATATGGTGCCTACATACGAGTCCTGTATGTTAAACTAATTTAAAACGAAACTGTATATTAGGACGTGTATTGTATACTCAACAATGTGAATAAACTGCTTTTAGAAGTTTTATATATATATATATATATATATATATATATATATATATATATAGATATATATATAGATATATAGCCTAGACCCTAGTAATTCATATATTTTATTCTAATGTTTCTGCGAAATGCGATGTATTATATGATCATGTTCTAAGAATCTAGTTATTTTTTAGATTTTGGTTTAACGCATGTAGACTGCTTGAACAGTAAACAGTATGTTTTGATGTTTAAAAATGATAAATATTTTTACGTATCTATGTTTGATTTATTTGGTTTCATTATTAATTAATGATGCTACAAGCTGTTTTCACAAACACCCGGATATTCCGTTTATATACACATTGAATAACGTCGGTCCCAGAACTGATCCTTGTGGGACTCCATAGCTTAAGCCTGGTTCACATTGATCGTAAACATCGGCAATGCCCATTGTCGGTGGTCATTGATGCATAAAATGTTTTGTGCATTTTCTTCTTCGTTGCTCACAGGCAATGGATCGTAGAACATCGCGATCAATGTGAACCAGGCTTTATACTTCCCTTCAAACATTAATTATAATTCATAAGTTTATTGGCAAATTATGTCAACCATAATATGTCACGTGAAGAGACTTTAGTCTTTACTGATACCTGATAAAACTCATCTTCATTAGTTTCTTTATACAAAAGTCCATTCTAATCCATAATCTTTATATAAAGGTTTCGCACCATATTTCATAAGCTTATTTAGGAGAACTTTACGGTTTATCAGTATCAAACGCTTTCCTAATATGTCATGGCAACGAACATATTTTGCCTTAATTTTTTCACACATCGTGCGGGTCCTCATGATTTCTAGAGGGGTGCTAGACTTTTCTAGAGGGGTGCTAGACTTCCAGAGGGGTGCTAGACTTCTAGAGGGGTGCTAAACAGATGCGCTTCTGACTGACAGAAATGTGTTCTTTGAACATACCTTATGGCTTTGTACGTTCCTGGCTGCCTTGTTTTAGCAATACCGAAACGTCTTTGTTATCGGAAATAGGCGTATTCAAATAAATAAATAAATTCGCTGGCAATAATACTTTTCTTTCGCGGAGTAGCAATAGAGAGTTTGGTAAATACCAGGGCAACGGCAATATGAATCAACAATAGCATTAATCCTCAAAGACAAAGGCGAATGTAAATTACATGGTCTTAAGCGTTGTGCAATGCCGTAGTCGGTTGAAACTACTAAACTAGTACGTGATTTGCACGGTGCATGACTACGGCAACAGTTAATTCGTTCGATGTTATTTGAGGTGTTTTATTTGAATTCGCGGACTATTTGTACTTATGGGTACGTTTGAAAGAAACAGGAATACTTAAAGAGGCAAATTAAGTGTAGTAACGTATACTGTGGCTCAAATACAACAATATAAGCAATTCTATTTTCGCCATTGTCGTTGCCGCTCTAGGTTGCCAAACTCTCTAATGGCGATAAAATGATAACAAGTTTTGTGTTTTTCGATGTGCGTAACATCCACATAAGTATTTTGTCAAAACTTGATTCAGTTTGATGCAGTCAGGGACGCCGGAAAGTCGATAATTGGGGGGGGGGGCAGATATTCATATATTCATTTTCTGCATCATTTATTTCCTTTGAAAGCGATTGTTTTTACAGTCTGTGAACACAAATATATGAATATCAGCCCCCCAATTATCGACTTTCCGGCGTCCCTGGATGCAGCAGTTTGGCTTTTTCAAAAAAATCCGATATTCTATTGGCGGCATGTACCGCTATTTGCTTTAACCGATCTCCTCTACGTACTTTCCAGAATCGTGTATTTGAGTCACATATGATTTGAGTGGACGAAATATTTTCAATACACCCCTTCGATAATAGGCAATTCCAGCTTTTAGTTTATGCGTGCAGGGGACGATGGGAAGTAAGGTATCACATTGCTGATTTGTATGCTGAAAAAATAGAAATGGTGGCCGTGTAAACACGGAGTGATAGCTTATACTTGTAAATATTGAAATGTTTCGGTAGTTTTTATTGACATTTTTCAGCATAATCAGCACTATGATACCTTACTTCCCATCATCCCCTGCAGGCATGAACTAAATGGATTGCCTATTACGTCATTTGGCCTGGGAGCCTCGCTATGAATCGTGAGCCAATCACCGAGCTGCACTTGGAGCTCCACGAATCCACGATCACAAAAGTATGTGTGACGTTTGTGTGACGTAATTATCGAAGGGGTGTATCTTTCTCGTGCTGTTAGGTTTTTCAAAACTAAACAATTCGAACTTGGAAGAGAAGCTGTGAAATATATACAAGTGAAGAAGATTTTAGACGTTTCGCCTCTGGAACCAGGGTATAAGGTATGAAGAAATTCATAATGTTCGTCAAAAGTTTTATTAAATCATATTATTTTGACCTTGTAAGCCAATGGTCACTGTAAGTACTTCTGTACTTCAGTGTATCTTGTGTTAATGTATTTGTATTTAAATGTCTAACCATACTCGACCATATTTAAATATCTAGCCATATACTCAACCATACTCGTGCACTTTTTTAGAACATTTAAAAAGAGTTTAAAATTTAAAAAGAATGGTTTGTTTTTCTTCCCCTACCAGCAGTTGCGACATCAGTTTTGAACGGTAGATTGATAAAATTTTATCTGGTTCACCATTCATATCACTATTAGGACATTACTATATACTAACGCCTTCCCGGCTAAAATATTATAAAATTTTAGATTTTCAGTCAACTTTGTCTTTCATTTTTTGCCTGTATTAGTAAATATGTAAAGAGGAAATCGCTGGCACTGCCAGAGATTCACGACAACTGAAACTAAAATATGCTTTACGCCTTTAGTCTTTACTTTATATATCGCATAGTTCTATCAGTTCTTATCCTATGTATATACTAATTCTAAACGCCGTGGCGCTCCAGCGTAGAGAGTTTACATAAAATAGCGGCGTTCTGGATTGTATATATTATCTGAAAGATAGAAATAAAACTCCACGATTTGAGCAAAGTGTCCAAAGACCCTTCTCAGGAGATTTAATAGTAGGCAGAAAAAGTACAAAGAAAACTGCGGGTGTTTGTCAAACTAAACATGCGAAATTATAGTCAGATAACCGTAAAATATGCTGGAATCAAATCTTACTAGGGGAAATGGAGACTGCCTTAGCGAACGAAAAGAAATATGACGCCGTTTTGCAAGCATATTAAAGAAATAATCTATGTTCAAATGAGGAACTCAATATAGCTGACTAGTCACAAAATGATATGACGTCATTGTATCGACGAAGCTCATTCGAGCATACGACAAACATCAAGATGGCGGTTATCATGCAAGGAGTGAGAACTTTTTTCTTTTTTTTTTATGAAGTTTTCCCTATGTACAATTTTTTTTTATATAAAGATAGATTTCTAATAAAAATGTTGGGCTAGGAACCTACCAGAAACCTTTACAGGCCCCTAGTTTTGTTCATGTTATGAAAATTTATCAATATAATTATACAGACATTGTTCAAAGAATAAAAAAAGTTTTAAAATGTATAGAACTATTTACAAATTAACGAAGGAAATGTGATGTTGAATACAGGCCGTTTGTTTTTCCTTAAAAGCTTCATTTAGAAGAAAATGTTGTTTAATTTGTTTTTTAAAGGTACTTAACGAATTTATACTTTTGAAATTTGGATCTAGTTTATTCCATATTTCAACTCCTTTGGTTGATAAAGTTTCTTTTACATAATTTTTCTATTATATGTTCTGTTATTAATATTTAATACCAGTCAGTGAACTCCATGTCTTTTATGTTTATCCATGGTACAGTAAATAGATTGAGTTCACAGAGAATTACCAGCATTTATACTGACTCTTTTTCAATCCTTATTAATCAGACTTTGTACACAGTTCTTAATAGTCAGTGATTTTAGGCCGAGGGAATTAAAGTCATGTAGAATACCGTCCTCCGCCCGCATGTCCAAAATGCTGCCACAAAAAAATCATTATTTCAAAATTTTCATTATTTCAAGAATTATGTATACTTTAAAGTTTAAACTATAACTCGTCGCAGAAGTCATGTATTAAGGGTAAAGTCTACCTGTGCGGCAAAACTCCACTCGTATAGGTACTATTCAACGCCATATAAACCGATTACCGACGATGTGTGTGTTCCGAAAGCCTTCCGATGTGGTCGGCCAATAAACGTTGATGAACTACGCATATCTAAACTCTTTTCAAATTTTGATTTATTCGCTTTAAATGAAACTAGACCAGACAATACCATTTCGGATGGCTTAGTGAATATTAGTGGCTACGATATATAGTCAGGAAAGATCGATCTCGCCGAGGGGGTAGTGTATGTATTTACCTTCGCACTTCTATTAACTATAAAATTCGAAATGAACTAGTTCCTGAAGGTATCGAAGCAGTATGTTTGGAGATTTGCAAACCAAATAGCAAAAATTTTATTGTTGCATCAGTTGCATCTGTCTATCACCCACCAGTCGGGCAGATTCCACACCTGAGTTCTTTGTTGAATTTGAAAAGATGATCAAATTGATTGATGACGAAAACAAAGAACTGCATATCTTAGGACTTAGGGGATTTAAACTGTAACTTGCTTAATATTAATTCTAACCAACCAACTAAAACCCTGAAAGCTATATTAGAAACATACCAGCTATCCCAACTTATTACTGAGGCGACACGAATAACAGACATTTCTTGTACTATTATAGATCACTATATACATGTATAACATCTATGCCAGAGAAAATTAATTCGACTGGCGTAATTCATACGGGAATTAGTGATCATAGCTTAATTTATGAATTATGGCATAAGAAAAATCAATCGCATTATGTCTGCACGCGAAGAGACTAGGAATGTTGAGGTTAGAAACATGAAAAGGTTTAGTCCTAATTCTTTTAACGAGGATCTTCTTGCCCAGCCGTGGGAGCACATTGTTTTGGAACCAGATACGGCAGATACCGATTCTATGTGGGCCCTTTGGAAAAAGTTATTTTCGGAAGTCTTGGACAAGCATGCCCCTGTCCGACATATTAGGAAAAGAAAATCCGCTGTCCCGTGGCTGACTGGGGAAATTAAAAAAATGATTTTTGAAAGAGATAAATTAAAGCGTAAAGCAATGGTGACGGGTTCCCGTGTTGCCTGGGATGAGTACAAAACAACTAGGAATAAGGTTAATATTTCCCTACGACAAACTAGAGCAGATTATTTTCGTACTAAAATATCCAATCAAAACAATAATCCGAAAAAAGCTTGGAAGACTATCAACAATTTACTCGGTCGTTCTTCAAGTAACACCGTTGTAAGTGAATTAAAGTTTAATGATGCAAAAATTACCTCATCTGAAAAAAATGCCAATGCTTTTAACACGTATTTTACCGAGATTGGCCCTAAACTAGCTATAGTTCTATGGATGATACTGACATAACGTTTGAACGTTTCGTCAAACCAGCTACATAAAAAATGTCACGTTTTAAGTTAGTTTCACATACTAAAGTATACTTAAGCTTCTTAACGATGATGATAACTTGATACTTTCTGAAATGGTTTTCGTAAATCTCATTCAACTGCTTCGGCTCTTTTGGATTGCACGAATAGTTGGTACGTTAATATAGACAGGAAAATGTTTAATTTGATTGTATTATTGGATCTAAAAAAGGCTTTTGATACCGTTAACCATGATATTTTGATGCGTAAACTTGAGTTATACGGCATCACTGGCAGCGCCTTAACCATGATGCAATCATATTTGACTGATCGCAAACAGAAATGCCAACTAGGAGATGTAGTATCATCCGAGCGGCATGTGACATGCGGTGATTCCTTAGGAGTCCATTCTTGGTCCACTTCTCTTCCTTTTATACATAAATGATCTTCCGGAATGTCTTAATCAAACAACCCCTCTGTTATTTGCTGATGACACCAATAGTTTCGGTAGCTGGTGAGCCCGGTCCATATAGAGGAGGTTGAGTTGGCCATGAATAATGATCTTCTTTGTGTAAATGCATGGCTTTTGGCAAATAAATTGAGTCTCAATGCTTCAAAAACCGCATTTATACTTATTGGTTCAAGTCATAGATTAAAGAACCTTACCAAACAGCCGAATATAAAAATAGATCAAGACAAAATTAAGCAAGTTCACCATAGTAGACTACTTGGGGTTGAAATTGATGAAAAATTGTCTTGGAACAAGCATGTTGAAAACGTAGCCAAAAAAGGCTACTTCCGGCATGGGAGCAATAAGAAGAATCCGAGATTTTGTGGATAGAGAAACCTTGATCTCTATCTACAATGCATTAGTTTGTCCTCATTTTGATTATTGCAGTGAGGTATGGGATACCCTGGGCATTGGTCTTTCAACTCGACTTCAAAAACTTCAGAATAGAGCTGCAAGGATAATATTGAGTATGAAAAATGATACCCCTGGATTAGAAGTATTTTCTGCTTTAGGGTGGGAAACTCTTGAGTCTCAACGAACCAAGTCAAAAGCAATTCAAATGTATAAAGTTTTAAATGATTTGGCTCCAAACGCACTTGTCAATCTTGTGCGCAAAAGTGACATCACAGATTATGAGCTCAGGGGCTCCACTACCTCTCTGCAAATACCTTTTCCCAGAACTGAAAATCTAAAAAAATGTTTTTCTTATGATGGGGCGAAATTGTGGAATTCCTTACTGATATGACTTTAATTCCCTCGGCCTTATAAATACGAACAACTATTAATTGTGGACTTGCAGTATACAGTTTTTGTTTTGAAGTTGTATCATGGTAAGTCACACACATTTTTGGCAGTCAACGCAGTCAAATAAAGCCATAAACAAAAATTTGAATAATGCATATTACCATTATTAATTAAAATACGAGTAATATATACGAATTTAGTAAAAAATATATGAACTACAGTATACTCGTAGTGTTTTTTTTTATATTAATGTATCAGTAAGGATAACTTTAACATGTAAGATCATTGATCATAACAACCTTTTAAAACTCATATAATGAAGGATTACCATTATGACAACTTCGAAATAAAAACTATATGCTGCAAGTCCCCAATAGTTGTTCGTATTTATCAAATCACCGACTGAGACCTGCTTACAAAGTCTGATTTAAAATAAGGATTGAAAAAGAGTCAGTATAAATAATTCTCACTCCTTGATAACCACCATGCATTTGAATTTTGTTATGTGAACTTTGTAAGTTCTTACGATCACTAACATGCAGTGACGTCATGTCATTTTGAGGCCAGTACGCAAAATAACTTCTTCCACCTGCTATATGTAATATGTATATATGTATTTACTCAATTAAATTTTTGGTGCTGCGGCGCTTATTAGAAGGTAGCGTTTATTGAAGGACATCGTTTATTGTAAATCTGTTGGAAAGAGAACTGAAACGAGTAGAGCAATGAAATATAGTCACTTAGTCAAACTAAAAAAAATAATTGTATTCAAAAAGAATAAATTTGCAAAGCTAAATTTCCACAATTTTCAGTAGTACTGAATTGCTGAACATTGGATTTTTTTCAACAGGGATGGACTGCAATAATACATCAGTGAAGATAAAGGAATTGATTCAGCTCCTGTTTCCTCGTCAGCTAGACAAATCTGATTGGTTGGTAAAATGTCTTGCAATCCTAATATTCATTCTAATCTTACTTATCCCAGTACTCCTTGTATGCTTTGGATACCATTTGCATATGCAGATGGATCCAGAGAACTACTTCATATATGACGATTATACAGGAAATGGTACACAGTTGACAAGGCCGATGTGGATGATGTTTCGGCGGGGGACATGCCCACATGATGTAAACTCGTTTGGCTCAACTTTACAGCCGAAGGTTTACAACTTGACGTTCCAGACATGAACGGTCCTGCCTAACATACAATAATTGTTGCAAAAATACACGTGTGAAAAAAGAATGTTCCAAAAAATACCCCCAAAGAGAAACAATCTGGTGGTACACAGTGACACAGTCATGATGGATAGATAGAGACTTTATTTAAAGAGGGTATATAGGACAATACATTTATAATAAATAAGAACATTAGCTATATTATAATTATATATTACTTAAATTTGAAATCAGGAAAAGATGTAAATTGTTTAAATTCACTCTGGTGCGTATGATAAGGTTGCAAAACTGAAGGCGTCTTGTGAAGTGTTCGATGCAAAGATAGATTGCCAGGAAACGACAAGTAAAAAAATAAGTAGGGCGCATTGGGGCGCATTGCGGCTCAATGGGTTAAGGAGGTGAAACGAGGGAATATCTCATTTTATAAGAAAAAAAGAGTTATTCGTCTTTTTTAAATATATTTGATACACTTAGAATTAGAATAAAGTGCTAATCTCTTCAGTGTGACCAGATGTTTTTCGGTGATTATTACCAAAGTTGTGCCGAGGTAAAAATATTGTAATGATGATAATGATAAGAAATAACACGAAATAATAATATGTAAGTAATGTTTACAACATGAGCGGCCGTGTTGTATCAGATATACAAACTCGAGCTGAAGGCGAGAGTTTGTATATCTGCTAAAACACGGACGCGAATGTTGTAAACAACTTAAAAAACGACTCAGCTTATGAGTTCATTGGCGAAGTAATTTTAAAAATAAACGTTGTGAAAGCCGAGAAAATCAAACTTAAAATTTATGTAAATCAACATGAATCGGTATCACATATACAGATACGACACGCTTATGATCAGTTTTCTTTGTGTTTTCTTCATGAATTATTAATGAGTTTTTAATAATTAATACATGAGTCGAACCATAATAAGTAATAACATGTAGTAATAATAACATAAGGGTTGAGTCGAACCATGAGGGTTGAGTCCAGCCCACCCGTATATACAATTAATGAACGGTCCCTAAGAGATCCTAAGCGAAATTTAGGTTTTTCAGCCATTCAAAAAAAGTTGTCCTTTGTAGTTTGCAAACCTTAAACTTTATTAACCTTAAAGAGTGCAAAGCTTAAATGGGAGCACACGTTTCAAACCTAGTAGTTGAATATTGCAGATATTTTCCATGTCTCTGCGAAATGGGCCCCATACAATAATAATAACTTTATTCCAATCAAAATACCAATATTAAATGGTGAATACAACATGTAGGAATACAACATACATGATTTCTAAACTGTTAAATGATGCTCCCATTATGCTTTGCAAAGAAAGAGTATGCTTTGCTTAGAGTTTAAGGTTTAGTTTTTAGAGTTTAAGGCTTGCAAAGGACAACCTTTTTCTGAATTAGCTGTATATATATGAGCGTGCTCATGAGATACCAAAATAAAGTATGCTCATAAGCATGCTCATATATGTACCAAAATCCAATACGCTCATGAGCAATCTCGTAAATACCAAAATCCATTATCCTCATAAGAATGCTTATCGGCATTTTACTGTATTTTGGTATATAAATTAACGTGCTCATGAGCATACCAAAATAACGTATGCTCATATTAAAGCACGCTCATATATGTACTAAAATCCAGTACCCTCATATATATCAAAATCCGTTGGCATGCACCCCCGGGAAAATTTTGAAGTCAAGTCCCTGAAACACTATTTCAAGCATTTTTGGGGTAAAATCTTGCAGACAGACATGAATTTTCCCAGACATTTCTCCTCGGAATTAAATAAACAGTTGGAAAAGTCACTTTGAAAACAGGAGGAGGGGTCAGTGTCACCATATTTCCCCTCTGTGATGCTGGGAGGAGAAATTCCCAATGTGATTTTGATCAGAAATGTTGCATTTAAACTAAACTAAATATATTCTTCTTGGAACCATATTTACAACTGCTTTAACAAGATTTTACAAATAAAGTTTCTCCAGTAACGTCGTCGTTTTCCTCAGCCGAGATGTACTTAGTCAGTTTCAGCTTCGAGCATGTAACGCGTACCCCCGCCCCATTTCTCTACGGATTTAGCCCTTTTGAGAGAATGGGTTTTTTGGGGGGGCGACCGCTCGTCCCCGCCACTGCTCTAATCATAACGTTCCCGCTTTTTTGTGCTTTTTTTCAAATATACATTTGGTAATGATTTGTGGCCGGGCATATTTTTCAAGTTCGCCCGTTGTGGATATACACTCAGAGTAACACCACAAATATCAATATCTTATTTTTCACCCTGCTCGGTTTCCTTTGTTCTTATCGGGGAATATATTCAATATTCCACTCTATTCAATTTCCGTTTAATAATCCCCTCTAATATTCACCTGCAATTAATAATCCCCTCTAATATTCACCTGCAATTAATAATCCCCTCTAATATTCACCTGCAATGTCTTTGCAGCACAAAAAATGAGAAAAAACAACATCGCAAAAGCAATATGGCATTGAGAATTATTTCTTTTCTGACTCATTAACGCTACCTCGCAGTGTGAAAAATAAGTACGTTATTTTGAGGCACCTCGGGGATATGTGTTTATTCACCTCGGCGCTGCGCGCCTCGGTGAATAAATCACATATCCCCTCGTTGCCTCAAAATAACCTATACATATTCACATTGGTAAATTGTTAACCCCCCCCCCAGTGAACTGACCCCCCAATAAAAAAATTCAATATGGCCGATAATGCGAAGTGCATTTACGATAAACAAACGGAAATTTTATGCGATTTATGAAACTTTATTCTAATTATAAGACGGATTCAAGGAAACTGGTCTGTTGATTTATTTAATATGGCCTTTCGGACTCGATAAATTTGAGAGAAGCCGTTCAATTTCATACTACAAGTCAAATATGAGCGGTGGACTCGCTCCTAGCAAGTCGACAATTTACGTTGGAAATTTGCCTTATTCTCTGACGAACAATGATTTGCACAAGGTCGGTATTTTTTTGTCGTGTTATTGTTGATATTGTTGTGGCTTTTGTTGGTTAGTTGTTGTAGTTGTTTGATATCTAAATGCTTTTGTATTGGTTTTTTTTTATGATGTGACCCAAATATAGGCAATGTATTTAATAAGTCTAGCCACGACGATGAAATAACGATATATACATAATTGAAAATGCTTGGTTATCTTCGGTCCATGCGTTTACATTATCAGAACAATAGACCATTGGAAAATAGATTTTGTCCTGCTTTGTAGAATTGGTACAAAAAGGTATTTTTCTGTGCAAATATAAAATAGGGCTAGCACCAATGTGCCATCCCTTACCGGCTGTCCCTATTACTTGGCCAGTGAGTTATCAGATAATATCTGGGCAGAAACTTGAGTTCAGTACTGGAGGAAAATCTTCCAAGCACTGGGGGGAACCAATCAAAACTGACCCAAAGACGAGAGCAAAATGGTCACCGTACGAAAATTTGTGGGGCTAATAGTCCAAAGAACAAATTGATTAAATTTTGGATGAAAATTGGATGAGAAATTAGCACAAAAGTTTGTCTTGCTTTCCGGGCAGACAAAACGCAATGGGTGTATTTATGCATGGTATGTAACTTGTGCCCTCTAGTTTTTAAGGTGGAGCTTATTAGAGAGAGGGGGGGGGGCTTTATAGACCATTGACTGTAATTGAACTTTTCTTGGGTTTTTTTCAGATTTTTGAAAAGTATGGCAAAGTGGTCAAGTATGTAAATCATATATTAAATTTTTGGTGTATTTATAACTTTACTGCCAGAGTGAACCAGTGATGTTTTCCAGGGGGAACGCGGGGGAACGCCGTCCCCCCACCTTTTTTACCAGGGGAACGGCGTCCCCCTGCCAAAATCAAACATGGGGGAACGGCGTTCCCCCTGGCAGGGATTAACTATGAGTGAAATTCAGTGAACGCTGTTCGACACCGTCCAATAATTTTGGCTGTCACTTGTACAGTCAGTACAAACATTGTACTACATACGTGATATTTTTTACAATAATTGCTCCGCAGTCGATCTATGTAGAAATACTTCAGAATGTAATTTTGTCACTATTTTAATCTCCCTGGAACTTGATATACTTGCAGAAAATTCTAGCAGACTAGCTTGATATAACTACTTGTTGTCAAAAGTGTGGATCGCGTCAGGCAGCAGCCCAGCAGGATATAATTACTCTAGTCTTTCGCGCAATCGCGAAATTAATTAAACATTAAAATGATCAATTGGAACATAAAATGATTCAATGAGAACATTAACATGATTAAATGGGAAAAATTCAAGGATATTTATTATCTAAGCTTATTTAGTTACTCGCAAAAATTTCATATTTAACTTGCAAAGTTGCCTGCTTGCCGAGTTGCCGCATACTCAGTGCTCACATAGCGCTAATTGCATCGTCGAAATTCGAAAAACAACGTAGTTTTATTTACTTTTTGGCATCTACCGCGAGCAAGCTAGGTGTTTTTTAGGTATCATGTTCTACTAAATCCACTTCAAAGATTAAGCTATTACGAGTATGTACTTGTTCGCTATGACCGTGCATGAGGCCACGCCCAATCGAGTGACCACGCCCATTTGATTTTCAAGAGCGTCCCCCCACTTCTAAAATTAGGAAAACATCGCTGGAGTGAACTTCAAGTAAACTTGACCTACCATATTGTTACACTATTCTAGGGTAACAATTGTAAGAGACAAGATATCGAGAGAAAGTAAAGGCGTTGCTTTCATCTTATTTTTGGACAGAGACTCAGCCCAGAAAGCTGTCAGTGCTATCAACAAAAAACAGGTCTGTTTGATGGAAATTGCCCGACCAATACAAAAAAAATTTCCGTGATAAAATTCCTTGTAGTATCAGCCAAAAAAATCTTTGGAATTAATTTTCAGATGTTTGGTCGCACTATCAAATGTACTATTGCACAGGACAATGGACGTGCTACGGAGTTTATTCGAAAGAAATATTACCCAGATAAAACACAATGTTATGAATGTGGGGTGTGTATAAAAGTTGTTTCATGTTAAGATCGGAAAGGTTAGTTTTTTAACCAATCTAATATTTTCTGTCAAGGACGACGGCCACCTCAGTTATAACTGTCCAAAGAACATGTTGGGTGATCGAGAACCTCCACCAAAGAAAGAAAAGAGAAAGAGAAAATATGAAGACGAAGAAGAAGATAAGTATGTCTCCAGTCCAAAATCTAAATCAAGTTTGAAAGCGATCTTAATCCACTCCGATCATGAGCGGCCGTGTTGTATCGGATATACAAACTCGAATGGTTTGTGAAACGTCTTGATGAGAATATTCGTATTCTTCAACAATTTAAAATAAATTAATGATTTTGTATATAAACACCTTCACAGTTATGATTTCTTTTGTGTTTTCTTCATGAATTATTAATGATTTTCACAATGTTTGTTAGTTACAACGTTTTAGGTCATTTTAAATGGAATTTGGTAAGGGTCTTCTCCAGAACAAGCATTTTTCTGCGTGGAATCATATACTACATCCTGTAGAAGTAACCCCTTTAGAAGTCTATGAAAGACATATCTTGAAATGTCTGTGCCAGTGTAGGTAGTGCCAATAATATGAACAAGCTTTCGTTGGTACTGAAATTCTCCTTATATTTTTCAGGTAATTGCATCCCTACCAACGAAAGCTTGTTCATACCAAAGACATGTACATTTGGTTTTACTTGTGCCCCTCTCTATTTAGACAGCAGAATGTTGATGAAGATGAGGACGAGTATATTGAAGATCCTTACAATGACAGCTTAAGTGCAGCAATTGCTGAGTCGGCAGCTTTAGCTGAACGGGAACGAAGTACGAACAAAGGAGAAAGTTCGTCCCGAGATGTCAAACAGAGGAAAACTATCAAGAAAGATTCTTACTTTAGCGATGAGGAAGATAGCAACTAAAAAAGGCTTTGTTAAAAGAGTAGTTCATAATGTGAAGGTAGGGCAACATATGGGGAAGGGCGTGGCACGAGGAGGGGGGGGGGCAGACACCAGGAATGTTATCATTATCAAGAAAGATTCTTACCATAGGCATACAAGGGAAGGGGGACTGCCTCCCCAACACCAAAATAAATTAGAAAATGAAGGACATTTGCATAAATGGTGAAGTTTTTTATCCAGTAACTCCCAGTTTAAATATTTATCACCACTCCACTTTTTGAACTGCAGTCCTGATGTTGTATCAAATATGTATATTATGTTAACATTCTTACACTGACTTTATAATGTACACTATTCTTGCACTACATTTATGTACAATAAAAATTATCAAAGTAGTCTTGAAGGTATAGTATCAGTTTTGGGAACAACTGTTGTACGTAGTTCATTGTTGGCATAGCAACCGCTTTGGTTGTGCCACGTGTTGTTACCACGGTGACGATAATCATCAACATCTGTGAATTGTGAGTGACATTTCTTCCACAGAGGTGACGAGTTGTATTCATATGGATCATCAACGTCTGGTGTCTTTAATTTGGATAGATAGAAAGATAAGATAAGATGATAGAAAATATGACTGCATATATGATTGGTATAATGTGCTAACCCATACATATATTCAATTACCTTTGATGTATACGGATATGGTGGCTGAAAGTCCACCTTTTGAGTTGTATCAAAGTACCTGGAATTGGTGAAAATTGACATAGTGTAAGCATTGATTAGTTGGTAATTGTTTGATAAATTGAGTTGACACTTGACAAATTACTTGATGGAATAATTGATTGCAAACTGTTTGAATAATTGGTGAAATATTTGAATTGAATGGTTGATTGATATAGATGATTGATTAAATTATTGACTGAATGGTGGGTGATATAACTGATGATTTAATGATTACTTTACTGATAATTTGTTTAATGAATGGTTAATCAATCAAAGATAATACACAGACTTGCTCACTGATGTTTTTTTTGATTAGCTGATTTTGACTGATTAATGTTTTATTTACTGGCTGACTGATTAAATGATTGTTCGTTCTATGTATTTCTCACCTCCTGTTATGATCGACAGCATGTCTGGGTAGTACACTACCATATCCTCGACTTGGACACCCTGTATCACTATGCATATGAAAATAAGAAAAACATCATATTAATTAGGATTGAATATAAACTCTAATAAAAATAGTGGATAGAACAAGATTAACCAGCAATGCACTTGACTTATATATTTCATATTTGACACCCACCGATTTAAGTCAGCATGATCAAAATTATCCTGGTTAATCATTGACACTCGTGTTACTTTGGGCTGAAAATCATCCTTCAATTTAATAGCTTCTTGCATCTGGTCATGGCTGGTTGATATAAGTGATGACTAAAAATTAATAAGGCAGCTTTAGTACCATTGCTAGTATATAGGCTGTGCTATTCTAGTTGGTTCGTCTGAATAGTTTGTCTTGCTTGCATTTACACTAAGATGGACGAGCCGTAGAGGGATAATGCATCTAGGAGGATTAAATCAGTTTCTGATATAAGTGGAGCATAAGGTATGAAAGGAATACAAGACAAATCTCTCACTGTATTACTGTTTCCATTTCCAACTCTTCTGTATGTTGAAAGATGCAAGCGTCTCTTGGCTGGATCATGTTCATTTATATCATAGTCTTTGGGTTCTGATTCTCGTGCTTGGTGCCTTGATGATAAAAGCAAGTAACACTTATTTGAAATTAAATGCAATATGAGGAAGGACTGTCTGACCGAGCGACCAGGACCAACCGACTGACCGGGACCAACTGACCAACCTGGACCAACAGACTGTTTCTGGACCAACCAATCCACCCATCAATCACTGATGGACTGGACCGGCTGATTCAATACTCATATGTTACCCACATTTACTATGGTAATTCATACACAAAGAACAGCAAAAATTCTCATCAACATTGCATGCAAGATTTTTTGAAATTGAGAACTCACCAATTTGAAATCAGGGTCGCTCTTCCATAATCCATGTGGTCTGAGCGAAGAAATAAAGACCCTTTTCGCTCCATAAAGTCAGGAACAGATGGTGAAGCCATTTTCAATTGAAAATTTTACCTAAAATTCTTAAAAAACACTGAAACTCATTCAAAACACACAAGATGCAAAATAGAACGAAAATATTGATTATATACGTTGCCATGGTGAACAGTGCTTCCACTTGATAATGTAGTACTTCCTTGTGTAGTAATGCCTTGAAATTTTCTCATTGAATTTCCTTTTTGAAAGATCTTTTATATTTCGAAATACCTAACATATTCCCAGCGTATGTATTAAGGGTTTTTAAATAATGTATAAGTGTAGAATTTATTGCTATTTTCTAAATTGATTTACTTGTAAATTGTGCGTATCATTTATATTTCATAATCTATAGCCAAATATATTTTAAAGTATAAAGAAAATTCAAAATATATAAATGAATGCCATAATGGAACTATGGAAGCACATTCACACCAAAAAACCAACATGGCGGATGGTTCTTCAAATTTTGAAAAAACAAATTCTCGAGCTTTTTACTCTAATTCCAATGAAACCAACTCAAAATCTAAAGCAATTTCAAAGTCAAATAAGAAAGTCGTCATTCCCAAGCAAGTAGAAAAAATTTTGGAGTCAGCACAGACATTTTTATCAAGAAATGACTATGGCAAAGCCTTGTCCCATTTTGCTTACATTGTCCATACCGCTCCATTGCTAGGCGACCAAGTCCATGACGATTTTCTATTCGCTCTGAAAAACTGGAGCAGTATCCTAGCAGAAAATGGCAAATTGAAAGACTTGGTAAAATGCTTAGAAGAAGCTTGCAAACTTTTCCCGAAGTCGGCCCAAATTGCAAACAATGTTGGCTCCACCCTGTTCCGGTTAAACCTGTTTGACGAGGCTGCTGTCCACTTCCGTCAGGCACTAAAGCTCGATCCACAGCTCAGCAGTGCCGAGGAGAACTTAGACTCTATTGCAAACGTGCTTGTCGAACGATGGCACTTTCGGATGCTTAATGACAAGGAACGAAATCAAGCCTATAGGAATGCTATAGATCGTGCTGTGAAAAAGGGGTGTGGTCAAGTCTTAGATATCGGTAGTGGAACATGTATTTTAAGCATGTTTGCTATCCAGTCAGGTGCTAAAGAAGTGTATGCTTGCGAGATGTCCAAGACAATGTATGATCTTTCATTGGATATCCTATCAGCCAATCAGATGAAAGATTCTGTCCATGTGATTAACAAGAAGTCACATGATTTGACGATACTTGGTGACCTGCCTGGGCAAGTCTCACTGATTATTACCGAGACCTTAGATTGCGGTTTACTAGGGGAGGGAATCATAAGTACATTAACCCATGCAAAACATGAGCTTTTAGCAGCCAATCAGAAAGCTCAAATTATTCCCGAGGGAGCTATTGTATATGGGCAGCTAATCCAATGTGAGAAGATCAGAAATTATTCCCAAGTAAAGCAGGCTGTTTTTAGCCATGATGTAAGTAGTGTCCATATCCGAGGTGCTGAAATTTCTGAGAAAGGTGAAGAGCCTTACACAACTGAAGAGATGAGCTGTATTGACCATGTGACTCTATCGAATCCTTTCCACATAACAACTTATGATTTCCAAACACCTGAGAACTACATGGAAGAATCTATGAACGACCTTAATATTTCAATTGTTAGATCAGGCTGTTTAGATGCTATTATGGTGTGGTTTGAACTAAGGTTGGATGCTCAGGAAACTTTGTCGAGTGCTCCAGGTCACAGTGTATGCTGGGAACAGGCTGTCTATCCATGCCGACTCTCAGAAGGCGAACAAACTGTTGAGGCCAGTGATGAAGTCATATTGAATGTCCGACTGACAAGCAGTGCAATATGTCTGGATGTTCTGGACATTACTAAAAGTCAGTCTATTCAGCCATCTCCTAAGGTTGATGGTATTTTGTCTTCTCAAGAACTAAGCAAGTTGAATGATGTTGAAAGCGGTCACGCTGTTCCAGCAAGCTCTAAGCATAATACTAGTACAAATTTGCCATATCAAGAGCTAAACAAGTTGAATGATGTTGAATTAAGTGAGAGTATCACGTTGCCTTATCAAGATATAAGCAAGTTAAATGATGTTGATTTAACCGAAAGTTGCAATGAGGCACTCTCGGATGCATTTGAGAAGCTGAAATTATCTTCTAACGATTCAACCCTGGGATGCATTGTGCTATGCAGTTCACCGACTTTCAATCCAATGTTTGCATTATGGTCAGGACTTTCACCTGTTGTTTGCATCACCAATGACACAAATTTTATGCAGTGTTTGAAAACACTAGCTGGTGAGAGGGAATGCTCAGGAAGCCTTTGTTTCATGGACAAGCCCCTCGAAGTGCTAGCTGGAACCGAAGGCTGGGGCGTCCTGATAATCGACCCTATCGAACCAGGCGGGCAGCTGAGGCAAGGAGTGGTCGAAGATATTGTGCTTGCCAAAGGATGTGTGCTCCCTAAGGATGTTGGGATAGTCTTGCCGAGAAAGATTGAAGTCTGTGGAATGTTGATCAGCTCTAGATCATTATGTCAGAAAAGTCATGTGACTAGTGATGGTGTCACATTAGGCCTTGACATTGCAGGTCATTGTCTTTATTGTTAGTAGCAGTAGTAGTAGTATCATTAGACTTGCTCCAAGTCTCTCTTGCATTGTCATATCGATCCACTATAGTGTACATTACATGACGTAGCACGGAGAGGCGGAGCGAGAAAGAGAGACTTGTCAACTTCAGAAAATCTCGGTTGAAAACTGAACCGAAAATGCAAGACTTGCTTTAATTCTTTTCCTTCAATTTCTTTCTTTATCATTTACTATAATGGAACTCATGTTATTTACACTTTACTAGATCAATACATATAAACACTGACAGAAAATAATTAAAGCAAGTCTTGCATTTTCAGTTCAGTTTTGAACCGAGATTTTCCGAAGTTGACAAGTCTCTCTTTCTCGCTCTGCCCCTCCGTACTACGTCATGTAATGTACACTATAGTGGACCGATACTATATGACAATGAAAGAGAGACTTGGAGCAAGTCTATAGTATCATTGGCCCAATTTATACTAAAGACAGTTGACCACCATCCAGTCACAATCTGGTGATCCAAAAAATTGGAAAATACCACTGTTCTCCATGCCATCCAGTCACTTGTTGTGTTGATATATTTATGCCATGATACAAAATGCTAATTTTGTTATTTTTGCAGGTTTTATCAACACTTTTCGAGTCAAAAACCAAATTGATTTTGATGTCAAAAGTAACCCCTTTGTCTCACTGACCGATCCAGCACTACTTCTAACATTGGATTTTATGAAACCTCATGATGACGATTCCTTACTTTCCCTCTTGAATGTGACATGTGATGCGCACATGACAGCATCGAAACAAGGAAAGGCTGATGGTCTGATGTATTGGTTCAACCTTGGCTATACAGAAGGAAAAACGGTGAGCACAGGCCCGGAATCTGGCTGTCATTTTAATCAAGTTGTTATAATGTTTAAAGAGAAGGTTGATGTAATCTCTGGGCAGAAGTTGGTTGTAAGGACATCTTGTAAGAACAGTTGTGTCATGGCTACCGTTCATGCAGGCACTTTAAATGAATATTCACAACCTCTTTTTGTAGTACCAAATAAGGATTAAAGTTGATGAGTGTTGGATTATTGTAGTATAATTATACAAATTTTATTACGTAAAATTTTTTTGTGTTTTAATTAATTGCATGCCATAGTGAATTTTTTGTCAAAAATAGCTAGTAACTAGATAAGTTGTACTGTATACAGCTTAAAAATTTTGTAGTGTTATTATAAGTAAAGGTGTAACAGATTACTAGATGGATTGTAGTAGAATGTGTGAGACATAAGGAAAAGCAAATTCTTAATAACTTGTAAACTCAAGATATGAACAATTGAAAACAATTAGACATAAATTCAAGGTGATATATTTTTTATTTCAATGTCATTGTCAATCCAATGAA
>CACRXK020002771.1:0-34360 GCA_902702795.2 Paramuricea clavata
GTTATTTGCAATAGTATATAATAATATGATAAATTAACATGTTGCGGTGTGTTTGTTTAATTAATAACGATGCTGAGGTATAATTATGGTAATATATTGCGTACTTGTGATATACGACGCAACGGTATATGCTAGGACGAAAGAGCGTGATATTATATATTGTGGGAACAATAATATATTGCGGGTTATTTATGAGAACGAAGAATCGATATATGTTTCAAATAGTGGACAGTATATATGATGAATATAAGATATCGCGAGTTTGTTTAAGTCATTTTATAGAATTATAGTAAGAGTAACAGCATCGTGTTTGTTTGTTTATTAAGAAAGACGCAACAAAATATATGGTAATAATATATTTAGGCCTATTTATTGCGAGTTATTTACGAGAACGAAGAATCCATACATGATTTTGACAGCGGTAGGCTATATATGAATATAAGATATCGCGAGTTCGTTTAAGTATTAATCTACAGGACTACAGTTATCAGTTGAAAATACCAGTGGTAAATCAATTGCGGGTTATTTACGAGAACGAGGAATCCATATATGATTTTGACCGGCAGCGGTATATGAATCATAAGATATCGCGAGTTTGTTTAAGTCTTAATATACAGGACTATGTACTTATCAGTTGAAAATACCGATAGTAAATCAATTGTGGGTTATTTACGAGAACGAGAAATCCATATATGATTTTGACAGCGGTATATATATATATATATATATATATATGAGTCATAAGATATCGCGACTTTGTTTAAGTCTTAATCTACAGGACTAATATTATCTAATAACAATAAAGAAAGCTTTTTTCTTGAACCAATCACAAAACACGAATTAGAAATTGACATAAGAAATTTAAATGCTAAAAAAAGTCCAGGTTATGATGGCATAAGCTTACAAGTCATCAAGAAAATTGCTAACGAAATCTCTGAACCTCTTTCACACATATTCAACTTAACCTTTCTAAGCGGAACTATTCCAGATAAAGTAAAAATAGCTCTAGTTACTCCAATTTATAAAGCAAATGAAAAAAATGAATTCAAAAATTATAGACCAATATCTGTTCTTACTTGTTTTGCAAAATTATTGGAAAAAGTCATGTATAGGAGATTAATTAAATTTATAGAAAAAAGTAAAATATTAAGCAAGCACCAATATGGTTTCAGAGAAAATAGATCTACTGAGCTTGCAGTCATTGAACTTACCGATAGAATTACTAAAGCGATTGATAAAGGAGAATATACAATAGGTATATTCCTCGATTTGTCAAAAGCATTTGGTACTATTAATCACAAGATTCTGGCCCAAAAATTAGAACATTACGGCATACGTGGAGTTACTCAACTATGGTTTGACAATTATTTAACAAACAGAAAACAAATTGTCAAGTACAATCAAACTAAGTCAGAAGAAATGACAATTAAAACAGGTGTCCCACAGGGTTCAATTCTTGGACCTATTTTATTTTTACTTTATATAAATGATATTGAACATAGCAGCAATTTACTTTCATTTATACTGTTTGCAGATGATACTAATATCTTTTATAGCAACAGCTGTCTTAAATCACTAAATAAGGTCATACAAGAAGAGGTGAATAAAGTTGCAGAATGGTTAAATGCAAATAAACTATCTCTAAATATTAAAAAAACCAAATATATTATATTCAGATCTACAAATAAGAAATTAAAACAAAATGTAAAAGTTAGCGTAAATAATGTAAACATAGAACATGTCAAATGCACAACCTTTCTTGGTATAACAATTGATGAGTATTTGACTTGGAATAACCATATAACTGAGGTATCAAAGAAAATCACAAGAGCCTCGGGAATAATAGCAAAAATAAAGACACTTGATAAACAGAAATTCACTGAAGCTAATTTATTACACATTAGTGTATCCATATCTTATTTATGGCAACTTGATTTGGGGTAATACCTACAAAACCCGAATTCAAAAAATATTGAATATTCAAAAAAAAATTGTGCGTTTGATAACTTTTAGATCTTACTCGGAACATACAGAACCTATATTCAAAGAATTACGCATTTTAGATATTTTCAAAATAAATTATTACCTAACTGCTTTGTTTATGTATCGATACTATTATCTTAAAAATTTACCAGAAGCATTTGAAAATTATTTTATAACAAACAATGAAATTCATAACTACAATACAAGAAATGCAACAAAACTACACAAGTGTTGTAAAAGAACTAATTATGTCATACATACTCTTTCTAACAAAGGGGTTAATCTATGGAATACATTAGATACAAAATTCAAAAGATTAAACTCTTACAATGTCTACAAAAGATTAATCAAACAACATGTTATAGTGAGCTAGATCTTCTTCAACTTATATGCAATGACCACAGATATACAGCAACCGTTAATTCTATAGCGAAAATTGTGTAATCTTGTAACTGTATATTATGATATAATATCCTTCTTTTGTAAATAGTATATACTTTTAGGTCTTACTTCAATAATTACTCTTCACTGTAAATATATATGCAATTTTTTTTTAAACCTAACTAGTGGCCTACATTAAAAAGCCTGAAAAGGTTTCCAGTAGGTCTCTAGCCCAACACCTTCAAACTACACATAGTATTTGTTACTTATTATTGTACATACACATGGGAAATAAATATATATTGATATTGATATTGATATTGATATTGACTATACTCTATAGTTATCAGTTGAAATTACCGATAGTAAATCACTTATTTTGGCCATTTGGTGAGCGTGCCTATCCATGCTCAGCTGGAGTTCACGAAACGAAAATATATTTACCGATGGTAAATCATTTATTTTACGTTCGTACCGACGGTACCGATGGTAAGGCCATTTGGTGAGCGTGCCTATCCATGCTCAGCTGGAGTTCACGAAACGAAAATGTATATTACCGATGGTGAATAATCTTTTCCGTCGGTATTGGACATGTATGAACCGGGCCATAAAGGAATGCTTCTCGTAAAAACATGTCCGAACCACGTCGTCGCTTCGACATTTCTTTAAAACCTGTGCTTTGCCTTTGAACTCGTAGTCAAATCGAAAGATGTGCATTATTAAGTGTGATCGGAATACATCACTAACACTATCCAATTTCGGTCCAAAATATTCTTACAGGCAGTGTCATATTACTCATCGCAGTGGATTACTATGATATCGCCATAAGGCCCGATCAATCCTTTCTTTATAATAATATCGCAGTAATGGTAATGGCATCATAAACAACATCTTATTATTAAACGCCGAGATTGCGCGCTTGGTCGATTCATAATCAAGACAGGCAAAAATTTCACGTCTATCTGAAACTAGTTGATAGCGAAGATTAAGAATTATACAATATGCCGGCTTGGGCGCATGAATACATATATACTATACTCAACATTATTAAAGTAAATTTTATAGCAGGTGCAGGTATAAGTACAACACAGCATTGGCATCAATGCTTATTAACAGTTATAACTTTCATACGTCCATAGATCATACCTATATTCCGAATGCTTAGTACTATATTAACCTTTGTATAGGATCGTCCATATGTTTACTCTCAGACCTATTTCCAGTGGTCTATATTCTTGTTTTAATCCATATCTCGGATTTCTCACGTAGACTGATACGTTTTCAGACTTTGTTTTGTACTATTCCATTTCTTAATTCCTTGTCACTTTGCCTACATAACTAGTATCAATGCATTGCTTATATTACCCTATTACGCGTAATAAGAGCAAAACTGCATAACTAACGGGTCTTAAAACAGGCATAATTTGTTTTTCCTGATAAAAAATGTGCATGACACTTGCCAGAGGGTCGCGCATGCGCATTAAAAAAGTGGGGACATGATTTGCTTCGAGTTCCGCCTCTGTATATCTTTACTCTGTGTCATGGTAACACGATAATTTTTTAAGAATATTCTTACAAATGAAAAATCGCCTAAAATATCACTTTTAATTACAAAATTATCAATTTCCCAACATATATATGTTAGGTATGTTATTATACGTAATATAAGCCTCAATTTATTTAAGGTAAAATTCAAACACAAACGCTTCGCAAAACGTTTTAAAGTCACTAGTGTTCTTTATAAAACTAAACTGCCTTTTAAAATGGCTTTATCGATAAACTTTGGTTTGCAATAAAATGATTTCAATTAAAAAATTCAATATCATAAAAAAAGAAATCAATATTAAAGATACACTGAAATTATATGCTGTCTTGTTTAGTTGTTTCATATACGCAAAGCCAAAGGCCGTCGGGTTTTAAAGCCATTATAAAATCAATATTTAAAACAATTAACTTACCTTCGTTAACGTCGGCTCCATTCTTTTAGCCGATTCTTTCGCAGTTTCTTTCTAAGAGAGCTTTTAAAATTTACAAAATCTTGCAAAAATGCGTGCAAAAATGCGAGCAAAAATTAAATATATTTGCAAGAAATTTATCAATCATCAAATCAAGAAACGTTTGCTATTTCGCTGCCGTCATGCAGTCGTAAAAATGCGAGCTTTAAATTGGACCAATCCGTGTCCGCTATTCATGACTGTCCGCCATATTTTTTAGATTAGTGAGGATGACCACCCACCCAACACGTTGGTCACCCACGCCCGCGATAATTGATGAACTTTAGTCTTCGCTAAAGTTCGCTAATGCTTTCGTTTCCTCGGGTGTAAATAGCCGGGGGGAATTAGTACCCTCGCACGGCGCTTCGCGCCGTCGGCTCGGGGATTCGTGTTTATATATGTACAAAGCAAAAATTAACAAAAGAAGTGGTCGTTATTTATAGGGTGGTAAGGGGTGGGTGATTTTGAGGAGGGGTTACAAAATTTTGAAAGTTGCTGAAGGAGGGTTTATGTGATTTTTGACATGAAGGAGTTACTAGAAAAATAGCCTTAAAACAGTTTTGATAAATAATTATAAAAACACAACATAAATAAATTAATTCCAAACAAAATAATGATACATAAACAAACTTAGCAAATCGAAATAATTAATACACTGTAGATAATGAATATTTAACAGTTATTCTACGTACTCGAGTCAAATATGAGCTGAGAGCCGATGAGGCGCGTAGCGCCGAATCGGCTATCGCTCATATTTGACCAGAGTGAGTGGAATAACTGTTTTGTTTTATACACAAGACGTCGCAGACTTTGCTTTTCAGATATTTTCAATAGTTTTCTATTTTGTTTATGTTTTTATCTTCGCTCTTTCGGCCGATTAATTTTTAAAAATATCTATTTTTACCATTTTAGATTTTAAAAATTGATTTGCTAACTTGTAAAGAGTTTAAGTTCTTTGTATGATTGCATGGCGATTTTGTTTGTGGAAACAACACGTAAATTTATTACTGCAAAGCTTTCGATCCGTAAGCCCGGATCTTCATCAGTGCTAATAATATTTGACTTGTTTAATTCACACGCTCTTTTTTATATACAAAAGTGTCGTGATCTGTTGGATCAAATGACGCGAGCCAACAGATCACGACACTTTTGTATATAAAAAAGAGCGTGTGAATTAAACAAGTCACATATTATTAGCACTGATGGAGATCCGGGCTTACGGATCGAAAGCTTTGCAGTAATAAATTTACGTGGTGTTTCCACAAACAAAACTATTATGTAAACAATTTGTGGGAGTCTTTTCATTGTATTTTTAATCCTGTAAAGGCTATATAAAAAGCTTACAACTTGCCGTTTTCTCGTTCGCAAAACGTCGGAAATTCAGTTTGAGCGGCCATTTTGTTTTTCTCTACTAACAGGATATGGCCTAATATCAAATCAGAGAACCAATCAGATTGCAGAATACCTCATACCCAGACCTTGTGTATATCAGATAAATTGTGTTATCACATGACAAGCTGTAAAATAAACAACTTTAGTCTCACCCTTATATTAAATTTATAAAAATCTAGCGCGCCAAAATAAGATAGATAGATAAACTTTATTTAGGCACACTAATCTCATTCAACATTATGGAGGGGGGGGAGTAAGGGGGGTCTCGTGACGAAATAACGAAGATCATTTTTCGATTTCACGAGTCACGAAAAACAAAATTTCATTTTCACGATTTTTAGAAACACAGAAGCGTAACAAAGTCTGAAACCATTTAACACATACTGACTTTAACATTAGAGCTGTTTAAAGGACTATGGAAATCATTGCGAGGCAATACGAAACATTACGAGCGTCGTACGATGGTTCACGATGTTTACGAAGAGGTAAGAATTAGGCATACGATAACGACGTTTACCGATGAAACGAAGAAACCTCAAGAAAGACAATCGCGGGAAGCAAATTTATTCATTCACCCCCAATAATATTAAATTTGGGCCGAGTTTTAAACGTAAACATTCACAAGTTAGGGTAAACTTTTGGTAAATTCAAGACCCTATAGCTAGCTTTTTAGCTCTTCATGATTCACGGCACGCATATTAATCACGATTCACGGAGGTGTGCTGGCTAACTATTATAATTTTAAGACTAATTTACTAATACATACAAGTTACTATTATATAAATGCTATTAAATATTCACTTAACTAAACTAAACTACTTAACTTAATAATTGGGAGGCCGAGGAGAAAAGGTTTTTACAAAACGAGTTGTAAGATATCGAATTTCGAATATATTCTGGTATTCTATTCCATAATTTAGCCCCACTGTAACTGAAACTTTTTTTACAAATTCTGTCCTGGGCCTTGGAATAAAAAGCCCAGTTGAAGAACCTCTTATATAACAGTGTTGGAAAATTGGAAAATGTTGCACAGTCTTTGTGGAGCTAATCGATTTACTGTTTTGTACATGAGTATGGCCTTCATTAATGTTCTACGTTCTTCAAGAGATGTCCAACCGAGAGCAGTACGAGCTATAATAGACCGCCCATGCTCAATTTCAAAATTTATAATTAATCTAGCCGCTCGATTCTGCAATTTTTGAAGACGTTTGCCCAAGCCTTTGCCAAGCTCTTCCCAAACCTCACAACAGTAATCAAAATGCGGCTGGATCAATGCATTGTACACCAGCACTAGTGTATCTCGGTCGACAAATTCTTTAAGATTTTTTTTTAACGCACTAATCCCCGAAGTACTTTACTAGCGATATATTCAATATGTTTTTCCCAGTTTAAGTTCTCATCGATTTCCTAGCACTTTTGCGCATTTTACTCTTTTGATTAGACATGTGTCGATCTTAACTGTGGGTTGGACATCCATGCTATTAAGCTTAGGGCGTGATCTAGTCAAAATATAATCCGTTTTCGCGATATTTAAGCTAAGTTTGTTTGAAGACAACCACACTTTAACATTTTTCAAGTCCTTATTCGCTATCACTTCTGCTTCATTTAATTATTAATGTTTTGCCCACTGCTGGGGGGATTATGAATTTCAAAGGTTTCTCAAAAGAGGAGTTATGGAAAATTTTAGCTTTTGCCTAAAAGATCATCCACTCCCTACCACCCCATAAATAATGACCACTCCCTAATAACCAGCAGATTTCAACTTGCTTAAAGTCAATAGTTATTTATCAATTGCCGAATTATAATTGACGTAGTAGCGGTGATGTTTTTTTTTTACACCTTTTCGAGTGCAAATGGGTGGAGTGTCGGAAATTTGAAGGGTTTGTCAGACATTTAGGAGGCTTTGCTAAGATATTATATGCATTGGCTTAGAAAATATTGGAACAATTAATGCTGGTCTGCAATTTATAAAATTGCATTGATCATAAAATTTAAATATCATCAAAAGTGTGACCGCATCTCCAGTTTTTGTCCAATTCTCAAGAACATGGTCACTTTTTTCCCGATAATATAAAACGTTATATTTCTAACTTTGCAATTGTGAGTCGTCTTTAAAGGGCCGTTTCATTTCTCGTCGTTACAGGAATACATGGCATATCTTAAGGTTCCTACTGTGGTGGTGTTTCTGTTGATGTTTAGCAATTGGTGGAACGTGGAAAGTAAAAATGTTCAGAGAAGAACTCCATTTATTCCGATTGCAGCAGCGAGTAAAGTCTGGAGCGTAATTGGCGAAGCTTTAGGCGTAGCATCAGCTATTCAGGGCATTATCTGCACATCTACCGATGCCTGTGGTGGAGACAAAGTCGGACAAAAGCTGGAAAACCTGGAAAAGAAGCTGGATGCAATGCACAGCGACCTGACGTCGATCAAGGATTTGGCGGATGAAATTTGGGACAATTCAAAGAAAAAATGGTACTTCAATCATGTCGATCACATTGCATTCCTGAGAAAAGAAGTTATCCGAGATTTGCAGAAAGAAAACGTTACTGATCTGGTTAAAGACCGAAGACAGTTATTTATAAACGAAGTGCTTGGCGGAGCAGGAAATGACGAATACGTTACGAAAGCCCTTTTTTATATCCCTGCGCTAGTCACCAAAGAAGGACTTGTCACTCATTATTTCGACGTTCAAATTAAAAAGGGAAAATCCACTAGAGACGCCGCCAGACTGACATGGCGTTTTGTCAAACAGCTCTTCCGCTATCAAGAGGATGGCTACGCCTCTGTTGCATTGGCTGCTTCAATCAAGTACAAAAACAAAGACAAATCTTACAGCCAGCTCATGGCCAAGGTTTGCAATTGGTGGCCTAAACCAGAAGATTCCGAATACGGAAAGTTATGCACCAAAATAAAAAATATTGACAAAGGGGAAAATGCCAAAGATAGGAGAAAACCGCAACAGGACTTTCTATTTGCCATTGGAGATCTCGCTCGTTACCCTGTTCAACTAATGAAAACTGACTGCAATAAATTTATTGACTCTGATACATTACTCTACGAAGCTGGTCATCTCTTTGTTGTACAACCTGCGGCCAAAAAGATCTTGATGGTCAATCGGGAATCCTTTGATATCGTCAAAACCATCCATGTTCCAGGAACCGAATGTGGCGGAAACTGTCATCCACTCGGCATTGCTATCAATGTGGAACACAAAGTGATGGCCATTGCCGCCCAAACCAAAATATCAGGAGGAGAAAGCAAGGTCATGTTGTTTAATATAAAAGGAAAATTAGAAGAGCCAAATGGAATCAGCATAGAACACTACTACACCATGTCCCAGCTGTTGAATGTTGGAAGTAAGAAAGCCGATGTAAGGAGTGTGGCCTTCTGTGGAAACCGTTTTGGATATGCAGACTACAATGGTGTTATTCGGCACTGGGGAATGCGTTGGAAAAGTTCAACCCCCGAGCCAGATCTGCATGATCGCCTTAGCTGGTATCTCAGAAGATATAAAAACATATTTTACGGCAAAACCTACTACCTTAGCTGCTCGAACAGCAGACAAGACTGGGTGATAGAAAAAACCTACTTCGCTGCTGCGGACGACGGTGTTGGAGCGGTGCCGTCAATTAATACCAAAACTCGACATGTACTGAAAGTCTTGGACATTGCAAAACCTAATGTGAAGGTCTCCGACTGGAATGATGTTAAGGACGGGAGCTCGCGATTGGATTTAATCAAAGGAATAGCCATGGATTCTAAGAAAAACTTGTTTTACTCCTCGGGAGGCGATATTTTTAAAAATAGCGTCAGTGGTGTCTACCAACGCACATACGATGGCAAACGGCGCTACATTAGAGAGTGGAATCAAGGCCACAAAGTGAAAATGTTTGGCATGGCGGTAGATGATAGCGGATTCCTGTTTTCAGTACAGGAAGATGCTTCAGGGGAAAGATGTCTTCACAAGTTCCAACATGAGATCGCCTTGGAAGACATTAATGTATCTTGAGAAGATTCTGTGCATTTGACATGCATGTGTCACTGATTATTTGTACGGCTTAGAATATAACGTGTAGTGATCAATAAAAATTTAAGGTTTCAATTACTGGCGTAGTATATTTATTTCATATAGTATATTAAAGGAGCATATTACATGGAGCAATTTCAGCCCGGCTGAAAAATTTTGACGATCACATGGACATTTTCAGTGTGATTCAAAAGAGTGTTTTGAGTATATGGTGTATACTCCGGAGGAGGTAAATGTTTGCACACTTCCGCAAAGTCAGGAACAGTAATTTGTTCCAGTATTGATTTTCGAATTTCGATATTGTACATTTGATTTACAAATAGGTTCGCATCATTGAATGCCTTTTTTCAAGGCAATTCCTTATTCGATACTAAAAGGCCCTGTAAATAATCACAAGTGCCAACAGTTTTCAAACCACTCTCAAGGTTCTTAAGTCTTCAAGTGAACATTTACATGTTTAGCAAAAGTAGGTGCTGGGTTGTTGTAGTCTGCTGCGTAACGTTTTGCTGTCTTGAAAGTTGTCTTGCTTACAAACAACCTCAATGTTTTGGTTTATGAAAGGAACGTTTGATCAAACAGGTGTTTGTTTCGGGAAGTTCAAGTGTGCAAATATTTTTGTCTCTCGAACCGCTAGAATTAAACTGAAATTAACTATAATTAAACTCGAAAATAATCTAATATAAGCGGCACTCACCTATATATTGTGAAATATTCAAAACTTGGTTCCGGACTCTTACGAATCGAGCTTCTTTCCCGCTTCAGTGACTCTATACGCCATGTTGAATATTCCAACCACACTCGCTCATAGAAGCCCAAGACGCAGTAGAAATGTGAAACAAGCCATACAGATTTAGTCAAAACTTTTATCAAAGCGAAAATGATTTGCAATTTTCCTTTGTTTAGCACCTTCCCTCGTTCGGAAAGTATAAGCGCCGTGTTGAAATATTCTGCTGTGTAAGCTAAACTACCATGATGCTTAGCAATTCCGCAATTGGCCCATTCTTTTCCTATAGGATCCTAAAGGAATTCCTATAGGAAATGGCATTTTTTGTAGGAATTCCTATAGGATCTTATAGAATTTTTTCGTAAGGGTTAAAATCCATGACTCCCTTCACCTCGGATATACCTGTGGGAAAGTGTAGAAAATCACCTCCTCCTAGTCATTGGTTCACACACTGGAAAGTGAGTACCCCCAGCATTCCCCAAGGTGGACGGTCTGGGATTTTAAATTATGGTGGATAATTGTGTGAGGGTATACAGTAACAGGAATGGAGGAGGCATGGGGTATTAAGAAAGCTTTTTGCTGTAAGGATTTGCAAACTTTTCGTGCTGTGGGTGGTGGATTGTAGAATAAAAGGAGAAAGTAATGGCCAACCAGAAAGCTGGGAATGACCATCCAGAGAAAATATATGAGGTTGGGGATGGCCAATACTCGGCCAATTTGTACATGGGATTGGACATTTTTCTGTTTCATTTTTTGCAACGGTTGGGCATTTCAAGGCATTTGAACACAATGGGGGAAGGTATCGATCCACTATGTTAAATAATTATATTTGTTTTTGAGATACAAAATATGCTTTGTTGTGAATAATACTACACATGTATGGATGTGCTGTTTTTCTCTTCTTCATTTTAATTTTAATATATTAACTACCGGCACACTGTGTTCAATGAATAGCATGTGTATTCTATTGCAAAGCAAATTGCTACCTGACGAAGGTATGTGCCACCCGAGTTATGGAATATTCCCCCCCGCCCACCTCGTGGAAATTATGCAAAGAAAAATTTTGTAATTTAGTGGTTACGAAACATCAACTTCAATACCGAAGTTGAGAGACACCAAAGAAATTAAGTAAGATTTTGATTTTGTCAAATTGTTCAGTGACATCATTCCTGATAAAGATGAGATGTTTGATGTACCAATCCACAAAAAGGTATTTTAATTCCAGGGCTTGCATTAATTAAGTTACAGTACTCAGTTAAAATAGAAAATTTAGCATGTAGATAGAATAGATCATGAAGCATCAATAATTATTATTGATCATGAATAGAGAAATTTCAACTGACATTGAAAGTTATATATTTCGTCTGCAAATTTATCATGATAAAAAACAGTCTTCTGTAAAATACATTATGCAATGTGGCGTCATTTAAGTCATATTTGCATGCTAAACAACTTCCAATATCTTGATATACAGGAAAGATAACAAAGTTTTAGAAAAAAGTTACATTATGATTTCAAATAAACTTTGCAACTCAATCAAAAAAAAATTTTCATGCATAGGCACTTTAACGATTTGCCAGAATTGCCTGAAAGTTGGTGGATGAAATAACATTTGATTCGGTTATTTGACCGTTAAAAAATGGTGATTGTTGGGGGTGTTGTGATTACAGATGTTACATCCTTTAGCTCGTCCTTTAATTAGTGTATATTAGTGTGTGTATATTTAGTTTAGTTTGAATCGTTCTCTCTTTTTAATGCCTGTACTGACGGAGTTTGTCAATGCTGCCGAAGAACTTACAAATTGTAAACGTTCCAAACCTGACAAACAGCCTGCTCCAATAGCAACAAAAAAGCAATGGTTAATAAGGTTGTTTCAGCTAACCCAGCAACAAAGAATGTCCCCATAAATACAACTGTTCTCTCAGAAATAGTGAAGCAATGGATAAAAGGTCGACCCCATGTTTCCAAGAAACTTGAGCAGCTTGGTTTAACATTTGATAATGTTATTTGTGGTGTTACTCTGAGTGCATATCCACACCGGGCGAGCTTGAAAAATATGCCCGGCCACGGTGGGATTCGAACCTACGACCTTTGGAATGCTAGCCCAATGCCCTTCCAACTGAGCTACGCGGTCAGGACGGTTCGAGTAAGTGATATTTCGGAACAGAATCTAGTTCCTTCGATACCAATGTTTTCTAGTAATATGAATTTTTTTCTGTGTTGGTGTTGTGTACTCAGGTGAATATGATATTTGTGGTGTTACTCTGAGTGCATATCCACACCGGGCGAGCTTGAAAAATATGCCCGGCCACGGTGGGATTCGAACCTACTGTAATGTTATATGAAGTACATGTAAGAATATGTGAGCCTGCAGTACAATAACAGTATAAATGGCAGCCATATTTGTATATCTTGATCTTACAATAAAGTAACGTTCTAAAACATAACATGGTGGCAGCGGGAAGTTAAATAACATGGAAAAACCTACTTCGTCTGATGCCAAGCCTCAACAAGTACAATTAACGGGGATTTCGCCACCTAAACCGCTTCGTATGGTTGGTGATAATCTCGCTGAAATCTGGAGACTTTGGAAACAGCAATGGGAAAATTATGCCATTGTAGCACAACTTGACGAACGCCCAGAAAAGTTTCGTGTCGCTATGTTTCTACATGCTGTTGGTCCTGAAGGGCTTAAGGCCTACAACACAATGACATTCGAAGACGAACCAACATTACAGAGCATTCTCTCAAATTTTGAACAGCTGGCTATCGGGACACTAAATGAAACTTATGAAAGATACATTTTTAATCGAAGAAATCAAGAGCCCGATGAAAGTATCGCTCAGTATATAACAACATTAAGAGCCTTGTCTCGCACATGTAATTTTGGCGATTTACATGACAGTCTGCTGAGAGACCGAATTGTCCTTGGTGTTAATGACCCGAATACTCGAAAGAAATTGCTACAAGAAAGAGATTTATCGCTGGATCGTTGCATAGATATCTGCAAAGGGGCAGAAGCAACTAAACATCAAATAAAAGCAATGGGAGAAGAAGGAAAGATTCAGCAGATGCGAAAGAACTTTGAAAAGAAAAAGAGGCAATATAATCCAGTTCAAAAGGAACAATATTCTGGTATACGAGAGTGCAAATTTTGTGGACGTAAACACGAAATGGTGAAATCAAAGTGTCCTGCCTTAGGTAAGACTTGCAATTTATGTAAGCGTAGTAATCATTTTGCTGCTAAATGCCCTAGAAAGGATAAGAAAATTAGGATTGTTGAAGAGACAGATTCGTCTGAACTGTCATCAGAGACCGAATTTATAAGTACAGTCTCAAGAATAAACTCCCTCGGGGGGAAGTCGTCCGCTGCAATATATGCCAATATGTTAATTGATAATCAGCCTGTAAGATTTCAAGTTGACTGTGGTGCCTCAGTTAATACAATTTCTAAACGCCTCGTACAAGGAAAAAAAATAGACAATGGTCCTGTTAGTCTGCGAATGTGGAATTCATCAAAGGTGCAAGCTATAGGAACATGCCGTTTGAAAGTCATTAACCCAAGTAATAACAGGAAGTATTCTATAGAATTTGTGGTAGTAGATAATGATGATTTGACTCCTCTGTTGGGTTCTAAAGCTTCACAACAGATGGGGCTCATAACAGTAAACACTGACAAGTTTGTTTGCATGAATGTTATCACTGGGTTACCTCAGTCAGAAACGAAATCTATTCGAGATGAGTTTGCTGACATATTTGATGGATCCCTCGGAACATTCCCTGGAACAGTCCATTTAGAAACTGATTCATCAGTAACCCCATCTATTCTACCACCCCGACGAGTACCTCACGCTATAAAAGACCAGTTAAAGGGAGAGTTAGATGATATGGTTAAAAAAGGGATTTTGAGCCCAGTCGAAAAGCCCACTGAATGGGTAAGCCAATTCGTTGTTTGCCGAAAGAAGTCAGGCAAATTGAGAGTATGCATAGACCCCAAACCTCTAAACAGAGCACTTAAAAGGGAACATTATCATTTACAAGTTTTGGATGATGTTCTCCCCAGCCTTAATAAAGCAAAGGTATTTACAAAGCTTGATCTTGCATCTGCTTTTTGGCACATCCAATTGGATGAAGAGTCGAGTTTTCTGACTACCTTCAATACACCCTTCGGAAGGTACAGGTGGCTCAGACTACCATTTGGTATTAAAGTATCATCTGAGATTTTCCAGAAGCACCTGAATCAAGTCCTGGAAGGTTTAGTTGGAGTGGTGTGCATCGCCGATGATATTGTTGTATATGGTTGTGGTGAAACAATGGAAGAAGCCCAACGTGATCATGATAACAACCTGACCAACCTGTTGAAGAGATGCAGAGAAAAGAATGTTAAGCTGAGTTACGAGAAGTCTATGTTCAATCGTGCAGAAATACCATTTATGGGACATCTGATTACGAATGAAGGGCTCAAACCAGATCCTGCCAAGATTGATGCTGTTGCAAACATGACCAAACCCACTGATGTGAAGAGCATCCAAAGATTCATTGGTTTTGTGACATACTTAAGTCGGTTCCTTCCTGACCTCTCCGACCGCCTAGAACCTTTGAGACAACTTGTTAAAACCAACCAAGCTTGGAATCAAACCCATGACGAGATATTTGAGGATGTGAAACGCCTGATAACCACAAGTCCTGTCCTTGCGTACTACAACCCTGAAGAAGACCTAGTTATCCAGTGTGATAGTAGTGGTACAGGTGTTGGAGCGGCGTTGATGCAAAACGATCAGCCAATAGCTTACGCGAGCCGTGCATTGGGTGATACAGAAACACGTTATGCACCTATAGAAAAGGAAATGTTGGCAGTCGTGTATTCCTTAGAACGGTTCCATCAGTATACATATGGTCGGCACACCGTGGTATACAGCGACCATAAGCCACTGGAGATGATACTCAAGAAGCCGCTTATCAAGGCACCAAAGAGGCTCCAGAATATGATCCTTAGAGTACAAAAGTACGATTTTACATTGTTTTATAAGCCTGGAAAAACAATGTATCTTGCCGACACCCTTTCAAGAGCTCATACCACAGATGACAAAGACCCAATCATGGATCAAGCAGATGTTAATGTGGTGACCTATCTCCCAATGAGCGAAGAGCGCCTCAGTGAAATAAAAGGAGAAACTGCATGTGATAGTACTTTACAATTATTGATGACAACCATTGCTAATGGGTGGCCTCAAGAGCGTTCTAAGTTACCCGAAAGACTAATGCCGTATTGGAGCTACCGAGATGAGCTCGCTGTGCATGATTCGTTGGTATTCAAAGGTCATCAGGTTGTCATTCCCTTGACGCTTCGCGAAGATATGAAAGCCAGGATCCACTCAGCGCATTTGGGTGTTGACGGTTGTCTGAGACGAGCTCGTTTGTCCTGTTTTTGGCCAAGAATGGCAAGTGATCTGAAGCAGTATATTTTGGCCTGCGACATCTGTCGAACGTACGGCACCTGCCAACAAAAGGAGCCGTTGCATCCCCATGAAGAAGTAACCCGACCTTGGGAGAAAGTCGGATCAGATTTATTCACACTAGAAGGGAGAACGTATTTAGTAACTGTTGACTATTATAGTAATTTTTGGGAGATTGACTACCTACCAACAATTACATCCGTTGCTGTGATTAACAAGACGAAAGCCCATTTCGCCAGATATGGAAGTCCAAGTGTTTTGGTGAGTGATAATGGTCCACAATACGTATCGGAGTCCTTTGAAAGATTCGCCAAAGTATGGGACTTTGAACATCGTACTACCTCTCCAAGGCACAGCAAGTCTAATGGCAAAGTGGAATCGGCTGTTAAGACTGCAAAACGATTGCTAAGGAAGAGTATGGACGCCAAGACCGATCAATACATGGCACTGTTAGACCACAGAAACACACCAACCCAAGGGTTAACAAGTAGTCCAGTGCAGCGATTTATGAGTAGGAGAACAAGGACAACGATTCCAACAACTGTCGAACTGCTCGAACCACAAGTAATTAAGGAAACGGATCGACAACAATCAAGAGTAAAGAAACAAATGATCTATTACAACACTGGAGCAAAACCCTTACCTCCGTTGAAAGTAGGAGATGTGGTGCGAATGAGGCCGTATCAGCTTGGTGACAAGAAGTGGAAGAAGGCGATCGTGAAAGAGAAATTGGATTTCCGATCTTACATGATTAGTGTCAACGGACAAATCTACAGACGGAATCGAGTGGATTTGCGAAAGACCGAAGAGACCCCAGATAATACAAGGAGTGTACATTGGCCGAGGTTTTCAACTAAGAAAGCAAGTGATGCTTGTGAAAATCCTGAAAGACAAGAGCTAGCAAAGCAAAACCTAACTGACAATTCGAAAGCCAACGCGTCGCTAAGAAGCAACGTGGAAATGCCAGGAACAAAATATTACCGAACACGATCCGGAAGACAAGTAAAGCCACCGCAGAGGCTAGATTTGTAGAGACATATTATTAAACATTTAGAAGTAGATATAGTAATAGAAGTAACAATAAAATTACATGGACAAGTTTTTTTTAAAAAAAAACAATAAACAAATAGAAAAAAAAAAACAATAGTTAATTTAATTAAAGGAACAATAGTATAATTAAGTTTTTTTTAAATTTTTTTAAATAATAATAGGGATGTAATGTTATATGAAGTACATGTAAGAATATGTGAGCCTGCAGTACAATAACAGTATAAATGGCAGCCATATTTGTATATCTTGATCTTACAATAAAGTAACGTTCTAAAACATAACACCTACGACCTTTGGAATACTAGCTCAATGCTCTTCCAACTGAGCTACGCGGTCAGGACGGTTCGAGTAAGTGATATTTCGGAACAGAATCTAGTTCCTTCGATACCAATGTTTTCTAGTAATATGAATTTTTTTCTGTGTTGGTATTGTGTACTCAGGTGAATATGATATTTTATGGTATTTGTAGCTCAGTTGGAAGAGCATTGGGCTAGTATTCCAAAGGTCGTAGGTTCGAATCCTACCGTGGCCTGGCATATTTTTCAAGCTCGCCCGGTGTGGATATGCACTCAGAGTAACACCACAAATATCATATTCACCTGAGTACACAACACCAACACAGAAAAAAATTCATATTACTAGAAAACATTGGTATCGAAGGAACTAGATTCTGTTCCGAAATATCACTTACTCGAACCGTCCTGACCGCGTAGCTCAGTTGGAAGAGCATTGAGCTAGTATTCCAAAGGTCGTAGGTTCGAATCACACCGTGGCCGGGCATATTTTTCAAACTCGCCCGGTATGGATATACACTCAGAGTAACACCACAAATATCATATTCACCTGAGTACACAACACCAACACAGAAAAAATGCATATTATTTGATAATGTATTTTCAAAAACTGTGCATGAGTTACTTACTCATTATGTTTGTAAATTTATGTACATGGACATGTAAACTAATCCACAGTAGACTCATACTTTTCAATCTCCAGTTAAAAGTAAGTAACCAAATAAACTTGTTCAAGTAATTATGATAAAGTATTTGTAGGAGGAAATAGAGCTTAAATGCCCAGATTGCTGACACACACTTTCCACTTAAGGCACCAATGTGTCCGAGCGTAAGCTTGGTGTTGGAAGGCTGGCCATGCACTGGAGCACCTTGTCATTATGTCTTTCTAATTTTCATTCCTTTCTGACTGAAAGCTTTTTCGTTATGCATGCACAACCGGTATACGGATGCAAATATACGAATGTGGTTTGGTTCATGAAATGCTAAAGAGTGCCCGATATACCATAGATATATAGCAGATATAGTTTGTTTTCATCCAAGAAGAATCATCAGGTTGCTTCTAAGGAGAAAATGTTCTTCGGTAAGTATTTTATAATTACACGAGCTAAGCTCGAGTCATAGTTTCGCTTCGGATTTTTTTTTCGCGCAAGGCTTATTCTCCCACGCGGCCGCTCTTAACTCTGGCCAATCGACACAAATCGTGGACACATGTGATTATTTGTGCTTATCTTATTGGCGTTCAGCGGCTTATTCGACTTCCTGCTCTTCGTGCTGGCGTTCAATGGCTCATTCGACTTCTTGCTCTCGTGCTATTACTTTGTTTACTCTCTGAGAAGTGTACTCAGTAGTCAGTACTCATTACACAAAAAGTATATAATAATAGTGGATTTTAACATGTGTACTTGATCAAGTATTTGTCAATGTATGCTTTCTACGCGTAGTCGATCAAAAGTAAACGGCTGTACGCTTTCTAAGCATACTCAATCAAAAGTATTAAAATGGGCAAACGGCTATACTCTTTTAAAGCGTACTCGATCAAAACTTAAACGGCTGTACCATTATTCGGTGTACTCGATCAAAACTAAACGACTGTATGCATATTTTGTGTGCTCCATCTAGTATATATTCAAAATATCCATCACATGTATCTAAACTATCAAACTTAATTCCATCGGAATCGAAATACTAGTCTACATGCGGCTGTCGGGCAGTGTGCCCGCGGCAGTCAGGGAATTTAGTTACACTGGCCTGTAGGGCCAAGTGTCTTAAATCCCCCTTTTTCTGTTTTTTTCGTAGTCGAGAAATCGAGTTTGCGTTAGCTCATCGCAGGCTCATGGTGCAACCATTAAGCCAAAATGCCATTGATTCCCTCGGTTCCATGATTTAGATAGCATAGTAATAAGTTCGGTATTTATGTACGTAATAGCCGACTCATGCCATGCTTGTGGTACATTTTCGTTTATTAGCCCATACACTTGTACGCACGCGCACAATTCCGAACTCCAATGGCGACTTTTCACAGAGTGATCAAACTATATTTTACACAGTTTCGTTGAATTTTAAAAGAATTGTGCCGGTTTCCTATGGAATTTACGTTGTGTCGAACTCTGGACTTTCTTGCGTGTTGAATTAATGTGTTTTTCTTTGTATAACGACTCGAAAACCACAAAATTTGGACCCAGCGAATTTAATTAATTAATTAATTAATTGATTGATTAATTAATTAAGTTTATTCATATTTCATTCTTATTTCTTGCTTGCTTATACTAATGACTTAATTAATTAATTAATTAAGTAGTTGTCATTAGTATAAGCAAGCAAGAAATAAGAATGCAAGGGAGTAATGGCGTCTCCGGCAGCCACCTTATGACATATATCTGATCATAGAGCATGGCTACGGTAGAAGGGTCAATTAAGGTCTAATCCCAGTCCATCCTGTCAATATTCCCTGTGAAAGGAAACCAGAGTAGGGACCCATGATCTCATAGGTGAAAGGAACTTGACATCTGACAATCGCGTCACCGCCGAGGTCATATACAGTACGCAAGGAACAGTTGCCGTTAGGGATTCATATCAACATGGTATCCCTTTTCTCTGCAGTAAAGGGTGCATATATTAATATTAAAGTTATTTACACGAGCAAAATTTTGTATCTCTTCATTCCTTTTCCCTTTGTTATTCAGGGCATATCTTTGAGCTGCTAAAAATCGTTCTCTCTGCAAAGAACGAGCGCCCAACGCTCGCATGTCATCCTGGGTGTTAAATGTTGGTTGTTGTGTAGTACCATAAGCTTCGAGTGTTGCTTGTCGTGCTTGAACGCATGATAGATCTTCCCGTACTCTCAGATAGTTGCCACACTGGTACTTCTGCTTTGGACAGATTTCCAAATACCTTATAAACAACAAAATAAGTTAATGTCGGTAATGAAACGAATTTAATCCTTTACCGGCAGCTATTTTCAGCAAATATAAGATTATTCCGAAAAACATACGCGAGTTAAATTGCACAATTTATTGTAAGCATGATAAAATTACGGAAAGTGTGATTTCTGGAAAGGCGTACAATTATGTTCTTAATTGATAGTGGAACAGCAGTAAAATTTATAACAAATTAGAAGTGGGAATAAATGAAGGTTCACCAAGAGTGTGAATTTTTTCTTTTCACAATATCAGGAGATTTATTACATAACATTCTGATATAAATATTTGGAAACGACAAGGTAAGTATAGCCCGCGTGCAGGCCCAAGGAAAGAATAGTGGGCCTGCAAGCAAGGCCCGGTATTTTGTACTTTCCGCGTTCGCCCACGAACGCGGCATTCTGATTGGCTGTTTGCTGTTGGGTTCTATAATTAGATCACTGATTCATCACAAAGGCTCTCCATAAGCTTAAAATTCGAAAATTGATCACTGTTTTCGATTAAAAATGGAACAAGAACGGACTGCTTTATGTTTACTTGAAGGAAGAGATGTTTTGGCCGTTATGCCAATGGGGATTGCTTGTCGTGAAGTGTTGGAATAGCAACATTACGACTGGGGTACATTAATTTCAAACAGACTTGATACGTTATATGTTCCTCAAGAAAATTATCTTTTGATTGATGTTGACTCTGTTCTTGCACTGAAGAAAACAGCGCTTTTCGCGGTGAAGATTTACAGAGAGTTCCATGTAAGCTTATTCGAAACACTTTGCGATTTGCAAGGCTTCGCTGAGAGAGCGAAACAGAAGATGGTATTAATTGCCGTTTGAAACGAAACGATCTGGACTCTGAACCCTCTCTTCTTTTGTAGAGTTCTTTACCAAATGAAATAACTGAAATAAATTTCGTACTTTCCGCCGCCAACAAGAATTGCACACACGATCTGATAAGTGAGACAATTATTTATAACAACGGCGACAGCCAAGCACACATGCATTTAAATGCTAATGTGGTCGCACGACTTCCCTCACGATTTGAAGTTTGAGACTGGTTTTCTGTTGAAATTCGTCGTAATTTGCCTGTTCCGATTTTAGTTGAAAATGAGCACTTGTAAATTTGGCAATTACTGATTGCGTTGCTTGATTTTTTGGAGTTAAAACACAGCCATTTACACATTGTTTCTATTTTGAATATTAAAGCAGAGAAAAGCCCGCAACATTTTAATGCGAGTTTGCTTGTTAATATTTGGGTTGCTGTCATTGGTTCTTTTTTGACAATTGACGCGCGAATGGGGCGTGTTATGAAAAGGGGCCTTTTACAAAATACAGGGCCTTGCTTGCAGGCTCACTATTCTTTCCTTGGGCCTGCACGCGGGCTAAGGTAAGTAGGCTATCCGGGATTAATAATTTCAATTAAAAAAATAATAAAGTGGGTTCTTAAAGGAATGGTGGAGTAAAATTCGTAATTTTGTCATGCATGATGTCAATTGCTCTTACAATTAATGTTCGGGTGGCTTTGCGCTCAGATCTTTAATTTGCATGGTTAGAAAAACCGCAACAGCAGAGGACAGCTGGATTAGCAATATCAAATTACCATTGGATCGACTTGAGAACCCAACGTATAAACTGTTCCATACGCACCCAGAAATGTGTGGCTATATGACAAGAAAATACAAGCTTTTTTCAACTGTATACCGTAAACCTCTGAATGTCCCCCAAGTATAAGCCCCTCCCTCGCCCCCCGCCCCCCAATATAAGCCCAGTACACACTATGTTATTCAACATTGACATTGTCTTTTAATATAGCAGAGAACGATACTGTTTAAAAACACTGTCATTGTCTTTATAGCTTACTATGTTATTCAAAGTGCGTTATTAAGGTTTATATTATATATCACATATTTTAACAATAACCAGATTACTTTTTATCAATCATATTACATAAACATAAATGCATGGAGCACATATAAAGTCTTTAAATAACAGTACATTGTGTTTGTAATCATAATTACTTTTGTCGAAAGTAAGAAGGCCGTACTTGTTGAAAGTTTGCTGCAGTGGGTATCTCCCATTTGTTTTTCACGCTTCACACTGTGTATCTTTGAACATTTAATCAGCAACTAATTATAGGCAAGGAATTTACTATATAGCTCATTACTCCATATTACCAGGTACATAACATGCAATACATCAACCTTGCAATCGATGCTTTAACTCCCTGCAGTTGCCTCCTCTCCTGCAGCATGTTTGGGAAGGGAGAGGAAAAATGGAGGTACTGTAATATCTATATTTATCCCCCCTCTCTCTTTTAAGCTCCTTTCAAATAACCCCCCTCCCTTGGATACAAAAATAAACCATAAATAAGCCCTGCCCCTTAGCCATGCAGCCCCCATTCAATTAATTCTTAAAATCATGAATTATATTGCATTTCTGCAGTATTTTAATAAAATATAGTACAGCGGCAACTCTGAATATGGACATTTTTTAATGGTTACCAGACTAATAATATACATAAAGATATTACTCGACTGTGATTGGTTAATTTCAGTGCAGTTAATCCCAAACAGCAGTGCAATTTTCTGTAATCACAGTGCAATTTTCTGTAATCACAGTGCAAAAATCTGTAACAAACTGATCTGATTGGTGGAAAAACATTGTGATGATTAAATCAACCAATCAGTGTAAAGCAATTTAATTTAAAGAAGTAACGGTCACAGATTGCTTCAAAACAAAACAAACATGGCGCCGCGCTACACAAAGTAAAAGTTGCCTTCGCGTGGAAAATATGGCTTTTATCTTCATTTTTAAATGGAAAAGCATTTACCTTAATTAAACAAGACTAACAAAAATTACATAGTTAAGTGGAATTTTCAAGCTGTTAGCGTTGTATAATGCGATATAATAAAGCCAGGAAAACTTTGCCAGTGGAATGTTCGCTATAAACGCGTAAGTTAAAACTACAATTGTCTCGAACATTTTTATGTAAATTATTAATAAGTAATAGCATGGTTTCTCGTGAAATTTGGATAAACATGCACTCGTGAGTTTTTCAAAGACCTCAAATAGCACTCGTCCTTCGGACTCGTGCTATTTTGAGGTCTTTGAAAAACTCACTCGTGCATGTTATATCCAAATTGCACTCGAAACCATGCTATTACCTATACTTATTATATACATGACAAAATTACTGCAATCTGATTGGTTAAGAGGAGTGCAATTATTTCATTAATTGCACTCTCCGGGAGTGCAATTAATGATTTTCGTGATGGCTGGGGGGAGCGGGAAATCAAAACAACAAAATCCAATATGGCGGCGAAATTTAGATAAGTATTTCTGACAAATGTGGACGAATTTAACTGAATTTTGGCACAAGAATGAGTTTAAAAAATATTGTATGGCAAAAAGAGCCTGTGGAAAATACCTGGAAGCAGTTTTGAGAAATAATCTCGGCGGGATGCAGCGAAACATGACTATGTAAGTTTGAAATACAATTCATAAAGATTTTCTTAGTCTAAAATATGTTGTTTAAGTTTGAATCTTATGTTCTAGTTTAAGTTATGTGCCTTTTTGAGTTTATAATCATTTCCCAAGTTTGTTTATACCAAATTGCTTACAAAAGAATTAAAAACTCTTGACAAAATGCGGTTGAATTTTAAAGAAAGCGATTTTGTCATGCATATAATCGTGATATTTGAAAAATGTGCCAAAAAATATCACTCGTAGTGTTAATCATTAATTGCACTCCTTCCCGTGTGATTACCTATACTTATTGCATATCTTTACAACAAGTGCCTCCTCTATAAAGCCCCCTCTCCATTAAGCCCCTCTCAATGATGCTTGGGAAAAAATAACCCCCAGGAGGCTTAATACAGAAATCAAAGTAGTTATTTGATTGATAACTTGATTGTTATTTGATTGATGCTTGCATATTTTTAGCAAGTGAGCCTTGTATCGATTCACAATGACTCTTATTGCTATAAACAACATTGTTTCACATGGCAACAGACAAGGAAGCATCTGTATTTGGATTCACCATGACCACTTCTTTTTTATCCAGATACAAATGTTTCATTAACTGCTATCTTGAAGCAAAAATTATTTCAGGTTTGGCTTTGTTACAGCCTTATACATTTCTTACATCATGCTGGCCACGGGCAACCATTTACAAAGTAGGTCTATAACCAAATGTTTTACAACCTGAGGAACTTCTTAAATGGATTATTCTATGATTTATACAACTTGCTACAAAAATCAGCTCGCATCTTAAATTTATAGATAACTCCTTTTACAAAAGCACAAAGACCACGGGCTACACTACATGTTGACCATAATTGATGTTGTTATATAGCTAGTGTCAAAGTTCAATTTTTCTGTTTGCCAATTGGTCAAAACCGTATCACGTGCCGGTCCACAAAACATCATGTTCACTGCATGCTCTGGCGAGGAGGTACCCTGGTTGCCAGAGATTCTGTATCTTTCGCCTTATTCTCGCTCGTATTTATTTTACGCCAGGCGAAGAGAACCTCTGGTGGTACGCGATACAAATCTCTCTTCCTTGGTACAAAATTTGTACCAAGCACATGATTGGTTAGTTATAATTAGCAGTCACATGAAGTGATGTGATTGGCTAGACAAAAAAAACCTGTTTATAAATCTCAGACAACATGATGCAAACAAAATACAGAAATAATACGAAGGTATTAAAATGCTTTACTTAGTGTGGGTTATTTGAGATTATAACTTAGTTTTTAGAACCATTGCGTATTTTAATAAAATGCCCAAAACAAGTGAAACTCCAAAAATCGATAACATTTTTATTTATCTACGTTTCGACTATATTTCAGTCATCATCCGAGGATAAACTAGCTAGGTTATATATCAAAAGCGGTATTTATATGAAGAAATATGATACAATAATTAGGTTGATTATTAATGAATTAATTAAATCGCCTCTTTCAAGCGAGATCTCAGCAACCGGGCCAGCCCGCTTGTCCATATAAACGCACCATAATGTTTACTATAAAAATACTTACACAGCGAGATCTCGCTTACCGGGATGTCTCGCTAAGCGGGCCAGCCCGGCTTCAATATAAACAGGCCCTATGAAGTTTTAAGTCCATCATAAGCTTCTAAAGAACTAATCATATTTAATTAATTCATTAATAATCAACCTAATTATTGTATCATATTTCTTCATATAAATACCACTTTTGATATATAACCTAGTTAGTTTATCCTGATGATGACTGAAATATAATCGAAACGTAGGTAAACAAGACGCCTGCTCAGGCGTTCACACTGGCCTGAAAATGGCAACTTTTGTGGAGGGTTAATGTGTAGTAGAGAAGCAAATAGGTATACAGGGGGTCTGGACCATATAAATACAACCAATAAATACAATCATGATTAGCAACTATCAACCATAATATACCAAGACGCCGGCTCAGGCGTACCCTCTGCCGCTCTGGCTACGGACAATTCAACCTGACAAGCCAGGTGCACTGTAACTATGATCATCAACTATCAACCGTAAATAATGATGGGTCAATACTAGCAAATAAATTCTATTGTCCTTGATTTTTAATGCCATTATATGGCTCGTTTCAGGTGCTAAGAAGTTTATAGACATAGACGATTCTTCCAAAAAAATCGCCAATTTGCTGCCAGTTACAAGATAAACTGATCCCAAACCCTTCTCTAACCCCACTATTCTTCCTTTGGGCCTGCACGCGGGCTACCCCCAACCAGTAAACATCTAATAAACAATTTGAGAATTAAAAAGTTGGGGGGAAAGTTGGATCTTGTTCCAAAAACAAATCGAACCATACCACGTTTCACTTCGCCGCACGCAACGCCACCTCGCTGAATCAGAATACAATCGAAAAATACATTCATTTTTATAGACTATAGAAGGCTAATATATGAAATGGAACATAATTTGGTGCAAATTAATGTAATTACATGCAAATCTACAATTATGCAAATGAACACAAGTGCGCAACACATGTTTATGAGTCTACAACGTATAGTTATACTTGTTAATTAAAAAGTCAAACTGTCAAACATTTAGCTTGTCCTTGTTTATATTCCACTATATTGTAGAAATTCGCTCGGTCCAAATTTTGGGGTTTTCGAGTCGTTACACAAAGAAAAACACATACATTCAACACGCCAGAGAGCCCAGAGTGCGACACAACGTATTTTTCACAGGAAAACCGGCACAATTATTTAAAAACTCAACGAAACTGTGTGAAATATATATTAGATAGCTCAGTGAAAAGCCGCCATTTTGAAACTGAACTGAATATGTCACTGGAGCACTGGCGCTCTCTATCGTCGGAGTTCGGAATTGTGCGCGTGCGTACAAGTGTATGGGCTAATAAACAAAAAATGTACCACAAGCATGGCATGAGCCGGCTATTACGTACATAAATACGAACTTTTTACTGTACTATATAAATTACGGAACCGAGGTATCGAAGGCATTTTGGCTTAATCGTTGCAGCCTGAGCCTGCGATGAGCTAACGCAAACTCGATTTCTCGACTACGAAAAAAAACCCAGAAAAAGGGGGATTTAAGACACTTGGCCTACAGGCCAGTGTAATAAAAATGTTATCGATTTTTGGAGTTTCACTTGTTTTGTATAACTTAGTTTGTTCCGCTATAAAAAGATTTTCTGCGCTGGAGAAAAGCTTCCATCGCGACATGACTTGAGTTGACGGCATGACATGTTCACTCTATTACAGTATTAATATTTGTACTAGAAAATACATGCATGCAGAAACCCTCGCTTGCTGACAAAACCATTGTATTTTCCGAACATGAAGTATCTAAGTTGTTATGGTAACACGATAATTTTTTAAGAATATTCTTACAAATGAAAAATCGCCTATAAATATCACTTTAATCACAAAATTATTAATTTCCCAACATATATATGTTAGGTATGTTATTATACGTAATATAAGCCTCGATTTAAGGTAAAATTCAACCACAAACGCTTCGCAAAGCGTTTTAAAGTCATTAGTGTTCTGTAATATAAAACTAAACTGCTTTTAAAATGGCTTTATCGATAAACTTTGAGTTTGCAATAAAATGATTTAAAATTCTCGCTTGCAAATAACTTTGCTTTCTTATTTATTTAAAAAATTCAATATCATAAAAAAGGGAATCAATATTAAAGATACACTGAAATTATATGCTGTCTTGTTTAGTTGTTTCGTATACGCAAAGGCCGTCGGGTTTTAAATCCATTATAAAATCAATATTTAAAACAAACTTACCTTCGTTAACGTCGGCTCCCTTCTTTTAGCCGATTCTTTCGCAGTTCCTTTCTCAGAGAGCTTTTGAAATTTACAAAATCTTGCAAAAATGCGAGCAAAAATGAAATATATTTGCAAGAAATTTATCAATCATCAAATCAACTCAAGAAATGTTTGCTATTTCGCTGTCGTCATGCAGTCGTTATAATGCAAACTTTAAATTGGACCAATCAGTGTCCGCTATTCGTGACAGTCCGCCATATTTTTGAGATCAGTGAGGATGACCACCCACCCAACACTGTTGGTGACCCACGCCCGCGATATTTGATGAACTTTAGACTCCGCTAATGCTTTCGTTTCCCCGGGTGTAAATAGCCGGGGGGAATTAGTACCCTCGCACGGCGCTTCGCGCCGTCGGCTCGGGGATAAAACTAAGAATGAATTAATCATCGTGTTACCATGACAACCACTTCATATTTATAGAAAATATAGTGGTTTTGGTAGCAAGTCGGGAGTTTCTGCATGCATGTATTTCTAGTACGCCTAACACACCGAGCTCTCTTATTTTCCAGGTCTGCTTTATATCAACTATTATACTTTATCTCACATGCATGAGTCTATTTGATTTGGCATGATCGATCCATAGCAACCGCAAATTAGCCGGATCATCAACATGCAGCGCAAATATTATAAGTCTATTGTTTCAATTCAAACGTCCTTTTAATTATATTCCAAAATTATTTAAAACCTGAGTATATTAAAGGCCGTTGGCGGTGAATAGATTGGAAGCTATTCTGGCATTACTTGTACTGATGATGATATCGGTTACGGATCGGAAGTTTTCCCAATATAAATATATAGTTACGTGGTGTTTCCAGTGAGCTCTTTATATATCTGGAGCAACAAATTCAGTCATTCGGCTCGGCTATGAGAAAAGTGAAGCCAAATAATTACATGGAGGCCATTGACGTCCAATAACTCTGAAGGTCGTAAACAGCTTTTATACCATGCATATTTCCCAGCTAGTTCCAGTTTTTTCTAACGGACTGCACCGCTAATCAGGTTATCATTTCATAAACCATGGTGTTATTTTAATATCTTCTGATTGGTTAAAAACCGTACCTATATATTAATCATTAAAGATTAATCGGCACGAACATGAGCACACGTGTGCTCACTTGACTACGTTATTAATACAATGTTTATGGAGCTCACTGGGTGTTCCCCCATGAAAAGAATTATTATATAGTTATATATGCTGATTGCAAACACAGAAGGAATTACTGAGTTATGTCTCTTTGGCAATTTCCGTGAGTTCCAGAAACATGCCCTTCTTTTTGTTCAGTAGAACATCTGGTTTGTCAAACTCAACAATTGAACCTTGATCCAACACCATAATTCTGTTACACTCCTTAACGGCAGCCATACGATGTGAGATTGTTATCACTGTACAATCTTTAAGCACGCCGTGAATACCATTCTGGATTTGTGCAGTAGTTTTCTGGTCTACCTTCCCAGTAGCTTCATCAAAGATTATAATTTTGTTTCGTTTCAGCAAAACTTTTGCAAGATGAAATAACTGTCGTTGACCAACGCTAAAATCTGAACCACCACCAGTGCATTCGCTATCAAGTTTTTTTGGTAAACTTCCAACAAGAATGCCCAATTGCATCTGATCCAAAACATTCCATATTTCAGAATCATCAAGTTCACCTGTCGGATTCATGTTCTCTCTGATAGTACCATTAAATAGTACAGGGGACTGAGAAATAACAGAAATCCGTTGACGAGTAGATAGGATATTTAAATCTTCAATACCGACACTATCTATAATAATATTTCCTTCAATATCGCCAATTCTCATCAGTGCAGCAACCAAAGAAGATTTACCAGCACCTGTCCTTCCAACAATACCAATCTTCTCAGCTGGATTAATTTCAAATGACAGATCCTTCAAAACTTTAGGTCCATATTTATAATGTCGAAGTGAAACATTGTTAAATTGTATACTTCCACGTTCTGTCCAATTTTTAGGAGGCTGTTCCTGGATTTCCCGTCCCTTCTCTGGTACAATCTCGGTGTAAGCCAAAATTCTTTCAGCAGACGTCATCTGAGCATGAACCTCGACAGCACTACGTACCATGGGTGTGGCATATCCAGAAGAGCGAAACGCATACAAAATGGTCACTGCGCCAACAACTAAAGTCATCAAAAATTGAAACACATTATATTTCAGACGCTATAATGTTTATTTATTTTGAGTGCACAATACTTTTAACTGCAAACTTTTATTGTAACTCAAAATATAAATCCCTGTAGTGAAAGAGAGATAACTTTCCTGCATGTTTCTATGTACTGCATCCTAACGTGGTACCTTTTCGACAGGGCATTTTTTAAGAAATTACAACTCAACAATCGAACAGTTAGTGATCTTTTATGGTTGGCATGCCTCTTCTTGAACGTCCCCGCCGTCATTCCAATGTACTCCTTCGTTTCTTCGCCGTCACTGGTCGAGATTTCTGCTTTGTATACAACACTTGTTGATAAACATTTATTGTCAAGCGGACATTTGTCTTTATCATGATACACGTTTCTTTACTTTCTGGCTGGTTTCTTTTTCCAAGAAGGTGTTGTTTGCGGTTGGAGATAACGCTCTTGATGTTGCTCATGCACCAGTAGCTCACTTTTACGCTGCCAGTTTCTATTGAAGATCTTGTGGAGGCGCCGAGGCGAGATGTTTTGGGGAAATGCTTGTCAATTAGTTGAAGGAAGTTATGTGCAATGTTTGTTTTAACGTTCTTGCTGAAGGGAGGGTTGAACCATATAATATTTCTTTTCTGCCTTCTCGTTTTTGATGATGGGGTATCGCTACAGTTTTCATCAGCAGAGTATTGTAAAGTTGTATTGTAATTACTACGGCGTAGTGCGTTCTGGTAGAAAGGCGCGGATAAGTTGAATGAAGTTTGGTCGGACGATAAGGTGGAGATTCGTTTGTTAATTGCTTCCGGGATGTGCTTTATGATAGAAGGTGGATGATTTGAACGACTGTCAACATAGAGGGGATCGTTGTTCGGTTTTCGGTATGGGGAGAATGTCTCTTCTTGCAGATTCAATGTAACGTCAAGAAAGTTCACGATGTGATTGTTGACTTCGGCTGTAATCTTTAAACCTAACTCGTGGAAGATAGTATGCAATGTTTTCCTTGCTTTGTCCGCTAGCCTCCCGCTCTTACAGTGTAATAGCATTAAACCGTCATCCCGATATAACCCCACGTTTTTTTCCCAAACTTATCCGAAATTTCTTTTAGAATGAATAGGCCGACAAGTTCGCATATTTCTGCGCCATCGTAACTACCGGGCCATTGTAACGTCAAATAGCGACGCGGTGTTTCTCTTTGCCCATGTCGTTTCACCGTATAGAACAGCAAGGATTTTCTTGCGTGTTTGATGATAGATACTTGCTTTTCGGTAATGCTTATTAATGTTTTAGCCCATGAGATAACTTTGTCGAGAAGACTTTCTGTAATGGGTGGATAAAACTCGACAATATCGAAAGATAGGAATGTGTGGTTCGGTTTGTTATTGATATCTCTGAACCAGTCAATAACAGATATAACGTGTTCTTCCACTGGTTTACATTAAGTATTGATCTAATCTTGTTGTTAATCTCGTCAAGTATGACTTTACTTACTTTACCAAGCTCGCTCTTTGCTGGATTAATTAGGCGACATTTCGGGTTTGAATCAAAGTTATCTTTGTGGTCCTTGAGCGTTATAAATGCGTTTCTTTTTGCCATGGTATCGACGCGATCTGCGATAGAAAGATTACTTGCAATGTTTTTTAATTCAGTATTGATATCTTCAGTTAAATTGTCGTTTCCCAGTTTATAGGTTTCCCTTACAAAAATTCCACATGATTTCACATGTGTGAAATTTCACATGTGAATTTGGAACATGTGGTTTTTCACATGTGAAATTTCACATGTGAAATTATGTTTCACATGTTCCAAATTCACATGTGTTCACATGTGAAAAATCACATGTTCCAAATTCACATGTTCCACATTCACATGTGAAATTTCACATGTGAAACACATAATTTCACATGTGTTCACATGTGAAAAGTCACATGTTCCAAATTCACATGTTCCAAATTCACATGTAAAATTTCACATGTGAAGTTTCACATGTGAAACACATAATTTCACATGTGTTCACATGTGAAAAGTCACATGTTCCAAATTCACATGTTCCAAATTCACATGTGAAATTTCACATGAGAAACTTCACATGTGAAACACATAATTTCACATGTGTTTATCATATGCTCCAGGTGTTACTTCGTAAATATTTCTGGTTTTGTCAGCGAATATTAAAACATTTTTCGACGAATTAACTTTTTCTAAATCTTCGGCAACATTGTTTAAGAAAGGGTCGACGACATTTTTAAATTTGACATTTGTTACCATCCGGATCAGATCTTCCTCAAATCCTTTCATTTCAGTAACATTAGGCGCACATTTCCTAGACGGTAGTCCAAATTTACTGTCTCTTAAGTTATTACTATCACCACCAAGAAAAAAATTCGCTTTCCACCGCATACGCGTTGGACGACGCTTTCCACTTTTTCAATCAGGCGTCTTCGATATTGATTATGTGTTGGCAAACCAACGTTTTTTCAGCGAGTAGTTGAATTGAATCTTGTGCATTTTAAGATTATTGATTGTGTAATCAAAACGGAAAAATAGAGTGCACAACTGCGTTGCAGGTGCGAATAATTAATTCTTGTTGTCCGTAATTGAACGAAGAGTGCTCAATACCAATATACGATAGAGCTTAAATAATTCTTTAATCTTAAAATATATTTGTCGCTACACTGTGTTTCACGCTTCTTTCGAAGCGATCTTCAGGCGATTGAAGTTGATTCAATGACGTGCTCTAAACTAACGGTTTCCTGACGCATCTCGCGTGCGTTCAAATTTGCGCGCGCTAAAACTATTTCTATGACAACATTTCGCGAATATTTCTGAGCGTTTATTCAATATCCTGCTTTTGTCAGCTTCCAGTAAGCAAACCTTTTCTTCAAGGCACAGATTGCATCTTGCTGCACCAGCCGTATACGCACGGGCACGCTTTAGTATGCTCCACTTGATGTTGTATTGTTTCCCGCTTTTCTTGAGTTTCCACGCATACTTTGATAATTCTGTTCCCGCTGAATACCGAGGAACAGTTAGTGATTTTTTATGGTTGGCATGCCTCTTCTTGGACGTTCAAGAAGAGGCATGCCAACCATAAAAAATCACTATAGAAGATCGCTTCGAAAGAAGCGTGAAACAAAGTGTAGCGACAAATATATTTTAAGATTAAAGAATTATTTAAGCTCTATATCGTATATTAGTATTCAGCACTCTTCGTTCAATTACGGACAACAAGAATTAATTATATATATACCGGGTGGCGCAAAAAAAAGTTAACCTGTTTGATTTGTTTTAACTTAAAAGCTAAAAGAGCTATTACACGTGAACTACGTGCATTGCATTCAGTATTGTCTAACTTAAATTTTGATATACGCCCGGTGCATTTTCGTGCAATATTGACCGAGAGAGCTGCGTTTAAACTTGAGTAACCATTTTTGAAAGTGTCGAGAATTAGCCAAAAACATGGCCTATCAAATATTTAATACAGCAATAACCTGTGCTTAGATGCTATAGTCAGAATAAAGTACACGTTCGTTGTCAGAGACCTGCGCAACGCCACCGGTATAACCTCACGAGTATTATTTAGCCTATACTCTTGCATATTCTAAACATATCGAAACTCTTTGGACCTTCGTTAAACGAGGCGTATTTATACAAAAACAGTTGACGTTTCTTCCTTGGAACATTAGAATTTGATTCCCCAGGGTCATTGAATATTTAGAATAAACCTTTTAAAATCAAAATCGCTTCATAATTTAATTTTCATGCATTCCCAAAGACCTTAAACAAAAATAAAGGAGCACATCCATCCAATAAACATTTTTAATTTAAATTTCATTTCATTCAAACGAATATTCACGATAAAATGGTAACTGGAAACAGTTATCAAATTAGTTTAACAGGCTGTTTTTAGCTGATTCTCGACACTTCCAAAAATGTTTATTAAAGTTTAAACGCAGCTCTCTCGGTCAATATTGCACGAAATTGCACAGGGCGTATATCAAAATTTAAGTTAAACAATATTGAATGCAATGCACGTAGTTTAGGTGTAATAGCTCTTTTAGTTTTAAAGTTAAAATAAATCAAACAGGTTAACTTTTTTTTGTGCCACCCCCGGTATATATATATATATATATATATATATATATATATATATATATATATATATATATATATATATATATATATATATATATATATATATATATATATATATATATATATATATATAGGTTATCATATAAGGGATGAGGTGATATCAGTTTTATCGCTCGAGGGATGATATCACAATTGTCACGAGCGAGCGCAGCGAGCGAGGAACAATTGTGATATCGTCCCGAGAGCGATAAAACTGATATCACCGAATCCCGAGTACGATAACCTATTTATTATATACTTGTACCTTTATCAGGGTTTGACACCCAAAGTATAAAACAGTTTTGATTTTTGAAAAAATAGGATCATTTTAGAATTCAAAACAATTCATCATTTACTGAACAAATATGATTTTAGAAAATAAATAGACCATTCATATAAATAATATACAATTTAAGTCTTTCATTTTGTATTATCGTTCTTGTTTTCTTCGATAAACTGTCGACATCAACCAACACGAACCTCGAGTCGGCCATCTTTGTTTTGACAAGGCGCGAAATTTAGCGGGACAAAAAACGATATCCGGGAC